>JAURVB010004127.1:0-89105 GCA_033002965.1 Piper betle
TAGTATCATGTTAGGGTTTTATGAATTTATCCATGCATGACAAGTCGTATCTACATCTTAAGACGCCGAGATTGGATCCGTATGAGTTAGGTTCGGGTTAGCCAACCTAACCGGGGCCCCGTAACATGCCGGTTCGGTTCACGAGCATGAACCGGATTTGGGGTGTTACAGGCTTGACCATGTGAACTATAACACAATTAATTATATGAATTCGGTTTGGATTAATTCCTTTTAATATACTTCTTCAGTTATTAGATGTGATATACTTGTTCAATCTTAAAAACTTAGAAAACATTTTCCTCAATCACGTAGTGAGACATCATTACTTAAATTAATACACTGTGATATTTGTGAAATGGATGGTGTGTTGACTCGGGGTAGAAAACATTATTTTATTATGTTTATTGATTATTTTTCACATTATTGCTATGTTTATTTGTTGAAAACAAAAGATGAAGCTTTTGCTCATTTTAAAATATATAAGATAGAAGTAAAGAATCAAACAGGTTGTAGAGTTAATAGGCTTAGATTAGATCGAAGAGGAGAATATTGTTCTAATAAATTTAGTAGATTTTGTGAAGAAAATAGAATAATTCATGAGACTACAACTTCTTATACATCACAATCAAATGATATAATAGAGAGGAAGAATAGAACATTAATTGACATGATCAATTCTATGTTAAATTTCGCTTTGCTTTTGGCATGGACAATCCTTAATAGAGTGCTATATGAAAGTATGGATAAAACTCCTTACAACGAATGGAAAGAAAGAAAACCAAGTCTGAACTTTCTAAAGGTATTAGGTTGATTCCAAATATAAAGGTGGATAAATTAGGTGACAAGATTTTCGATGGATTCTTTTATCAGGATGTGCTCGCAATAGACGAACATATAGATTTTTAGTTGTGAAATTTGACCATAATGATTATTTACCTCATACTATAGAGAATCTTATGATGCTATATTTTATAAAAATATATTTTCTTGCAAACAACATACTAAAAATGTTGAGTTAAGTACTCCTTTATTAGAATCTAATCCAAAGAGAGATTCTAAGAATGAAGTTACATTGAGGAGTAAAATACCTAAAATTGAGGAGGATTTTTGGGATGATTTCATAGCATTTTTCATAGAAGATCCTTTGACTTATAGTCAAGTGATGACTCCAAGTGATGCTCCTTTGTGGAATGAAGCAATTAAAAGTGAAATGGATTTCATACTAGTACATGGGATATAGGTACTAACGAATTTACCTCCATGATGTAAACTTATAGGGTGTAAATAGATTTTTTAAAAGAAGTTAAAGCCATATGGAACCATTGATAAATACAAGGCTAGACTTGTTGCCAAGGGCTTTATATAGAATAAAGGTGTAAATTATTTTGACACTAATTCACAAATTGCATGTATTACTACTATCCGAGTACTTTTGGCATTGACTAAAGCATAAAAACTTGAAATCCATCAAATGAATCTTAGAGCAACTTCCTAAATAGAGAGTTAGAGAAGAAGAAGTTTATATGCAACAATCAGGCAAGTGAACAAGAAGAAAAATGTGCAAATTAATTAGATCTTTATATGGTCTTAAATAAGCACCAAAACAATAACATAAAAAGTTTGATAACATGACCAAATTATTTGATTTTATGTCATGTGATTATGATAAATATCTTTATTAGAAAAATTATGGAGATTTATATATAATATTGTGTGTGGATAATATTCTTATTTTTTGGAAGGACTCAACTAAGATTAGTGAGACTAAAAAGTTCTTAAATGAGAACTTTAAGATGAAAGATCTTGGACTCACTAATGTTATAATTAGAATTAAAATTTCGAGGACTTCATAAGGTATAACCTTATCTCAAATTGTTAAATGTATTATTATTTTGAATGTAAGCCTATAAATACACCATATGATTGAATTCTTAAATTGACGAAGAATGGTGGTGATAATGTGTTACAACTTAAGTATTCCCAAGTAATTGGTAGTTTAAGGCATCTTGCTAATTGCACGAGACCTGACATTATATTTGCCATGGAAAAATTAAGTACATACATTCATAATCTTAGTAGAATTTATTGGCATGCTCTCGAGAGAGTACTAGGGTATCTAAAGGGTACCATTGAAATGTGGATTCATTATACCTAGTTGCCCCTATATTAGAAGGTTATAGTGATGCAAATTGGATATCCGATTCAAAAGATATAAAATCCACAAGTGGATATATATTTACCGTCAGTGGTAGGGTTGTATCATAGAAGTCAACAAAATAAGTAATTATTATCAAATCAATGATGAAAGCCAAATTAGTAACATTGGATGTAGCTGGTGAAGAAGCAGAATGACTTACAGAATTACTTTTCAAAATTCCCAAGAATGGCTTAGGGAATCACTTTCTGAAATTCCCATACTTGAGAAGCCAATTCCTCCTATCTTAATCCATTATATCATAACCAAGCTGCTATTGTTAAATTCACAGTAAAAATCACAGCACAAAAAACTTGAGACACATTGAATTGAAGTACAAAATTTTAAGAAAGTTAATGACAACATGTATTATAACAATGAGATATGTGAAGTCTGCAAATAATTTAGATAACCAGCTTACCAAAGGATTATCGAGGGTACAAATTCAGGTGTCATCAAAGGGAATGTGCTTAAAGTTATTACGCAATCACTATTAGTGACAACTCAATCTAGCAAGTGGTGATCCCATAAGAAGATTCAATGGGTATAAACAAGCTAACAGGTGATTGGTGGGGCACTATAAATTATTTTGAGAAGCCATTCCTATGATGACAAGCCCTCAAAATTGCAAGGAGGTTGACTTAATTGTTTTAATGAGATTCAAAGTCTATTAGACAACATATTGACTTGTAGAATATGCTTTGAGAATCCTACCTACATAAATGTAATAACGAGGCTGGTTATAACTAATCTTTTAGATGAAAAACATTCATAAAAATAGAAGATACCTAGTACATGATCGGAATAGCACTACCATGATCATTCAATTTCAGTCACACTAGTGACTTCTTGTTGGGTATACAATAGTTTCAGTTCTAAGGTATGAAGTTCAAAGACTTTATCTACTTCTACTTGTTGAAATGGAGTATATCTAACTAGAGGTAAGTTCAAATTACCCAATACTTACTCTAAAAGGAAATTACACAAGTTTTTCGAGTTGATTTTTTCTTGTTTCAAAAACAGGTGGGGATTGTCAAATTTTGTTTTTAAAACCAACGCCTAGGTGCTAGTCTAGCGCCCCGACACTAGAACAAATTTATGTTCTAGCACAAAGCACCCCCAAGCCCTGCTAGATGGCTATGTCCTCCAGCGGTAGTGCTTGGGCACCCAAATTGGGTTTGAGATGCGCCGTTCTGTTTTTTGTTCTTTTTAAGTAGTGTTTTCTTGAAAGGGGGCACCTTTTTACACAATTTTTCCATCATTCTTCATCTCTTTACCTCTTTTGGTGATTTTTAGAGATTTTGGGTAATCAAAACTAATTTAACGGAGTTTTCTTCAAAGATCTTTCGATGTGATTAGAGGTGTATACTCTCCTATTTGTTATAATCACAGGAAAGAAATCCATTGTATCTTAGACATAAATTACCGGTAGGAGACCTTAGTGTAGAGCATGGTAAACTTGTATTGAAGAGAGTGTCTAGTATGTGCCTTGGATTCGAGTTTCCTTCATCAACTTGTGTATTTTCTTGTGGCTTTATTCTATTAGGTATGCAATTTCCAGTAATCTCTCTAATATTTTTCCAACAAACCAAATTGAATTTCACTTGCTGGCCTTAATTTTTATTTTTTCACGTGATACAAATTATAAATTTTTTTTCCATAAACCCAATTGAATTTTACTTGTCGGTCTTAATTTTTTATAAGTTTTCACCCATTTTTACTCAATGTAATCTACCTTCTCTTTTAAAAGAGAGAAGGTTTCTAGGAATGCCTTAATTATAGATTTTCCACCAATAAGCTAAAAAATAATAGTAAATCTTCCAATTAACAACAAAATGAAGATTCAATTAAATAGTGTAGCACCCCGATTCCGGTTTACCTAAGAACCAAATCAAAACTGTTACAATCGAGTCGAGTCATATCTAAATCAATTTAATATGCAAAACTCAAATGATAAACGGATCGAAACAACCCTTGTGGCATCTTGAGAAAGGAAGACATATCATGATAAATCATGTAAATTCTTGAACACGTATCAATACGAACAAAAGAACGAAAGAAAATAACTACGTGTTGAGCTAAAGTGTGTGTAACATCTATCTATCCTTCCACCAAAGTCGACCCAACATATAGGAATATGAGACCTATATATATAATTAAAAAATGTTAATAATGAGTCTTACTAGTCTGAAAAATAATTAGTACAAACTGACAAGTGGAGTCTGATATTCCATGAAGAAGGAAAACCAAGTATAATCTCCATGAGAACTCTCAAAAGAGATCTACTGAGGAGCCATCAAGTTGCAAAGTTGATACATCCCGAACTAAATTGGTGTTGTGCCACTCTCGACAAATGCCTCTCTAGGGAATAACTGATCTCACTCTCGAAAAAAGAAAAACATAACCTACGCCATCTCCATACTTCCATATTTCTCTTGACCTAGAACACAAATACCAAGTACTCTCAGGAAGTCGCCTTCAGTACCCTTTGATACTACGATTTTAGACATGCACTATACACAACAGTACCTACCTACTCCAAGCCTCTCCTGGTGTGAGGAAGTTGAAGACATAGAGATATCAGGATACCCGGGAATGGAATAGTCCTCTCACTAATCCAAAGCTTGTTATGACCTGCATATGCACCTGCTCACGGTATACGCAAGATTAAATTCACCAATTCTTGTCTCACTAAAAACTCAATAAAAACTATATATAGGAATGGAAAGAGAATAATATAAGTAAGCCCGAAAGCAATGTGAGGTGGACTTAAGTTCAAAACAATACGAGGGATCTCATCATCAAAGGTTATTAATCACGAAAGTAAAATAAGTCTAGATGGTTTATGAAATCCTCAACTTAGTCTCACATCTAATACCTACTAGATAAGATCATGTTTATAAGTGAGAATGAATTATAGATCTTTAACTTGGTTAACCACTTTTGAAGAAATAACTTAGCCCATTAGTTTGCACTTTAGGTTGGGTTGTTACAAATGGTATCATAGTTTCCTAGTACCATGTTAGATGGTGGGTTGGACTAGAGACGTTGGCTAGGTTACCGGTCACGGGCCAAAGAAGGTCGTGAGCTAGGTCTAGCAACGGGCCAAGTGTAGGAATTTTGGGGACAAAATTTCTTATGGTGGGTGGATTGTGAGATCCCTCAATTTAGTTACACATCTAATACCTACTGGGATAGAATCTTATTTATAAATGAAAATAGACTATAGATTTACCTTTCTAACTTGATAGCCAGCATTTTGAGACCAGCCCCACCAATCGCGACATCCAAAATTGTCGCCATGCGTCAATTTCTATCCCTTTCTAGGTCGTTGTCCAGCCAACCAAAAGCCAAGCTCCACCTGCGATCACCCATCACCGCCATTGGTGATTTCCGGCAATGACCACTGCCAGCCTGCTTGGTGTTCGTTTACCCAGCTTGTGTTCACTTGCCCAGAACCATATTTGCTTGTCTCGAGCTCTGTTCACCTGCCTAGTAATCCCGCGGTCATGACCATGCTCATGTCTATGTTCACTGAGTCTAGTTCAGCCCAACTAGTTGACTCGGTCGAGTTGACTCACACTAGTTGAGTTGGTAGCTCATTTCCGCCCATTTTCGTCTGTTTTTTGATCATTTTCGATAATTCAAGACTTCGTATGTTAGCTTAGATGCATGTTCACATTATTTGACATATTTTGATGTTAAGAATGTTTTTCATTATTTATTATTAATTTGTTTATTTAATTAATTATTTGTTCATTATTGTTTAATTCTAGCTATTTATATATTTGACGATTATGATGAATGCTTATATAATTATTTATTATTATTGATGATGCATTTATTTGTTAATATTATTTTTGTTCATGTTTATATTATTTATTTAATTAATTGATTAATTATTATTTATTTGCTCTCTCAAGTTATTATTTATTTGTGTTTAATCATATATTCGTATATTTGATATTTATATTAATATTATTCATGATTAGTTTTTATTAATTATTTATTCATTTATTTACACAATTAATTAACCATTTAATTAATTATTTATTCATTTACTTACTTGTGTATGTGTTGATATTTATTTGCGTTTAATCGTATATTTAGTTAGTATTATTTATATGATTATTGTTAATTATTACTCATTACTTTTGTTGATGTTACTTATCCACTATTATTCTTTGTATTGTTCTTTTATTTATTTTATTTATTTGTTTGTTTATTGCTTGCACATGCCTCATTTTGTGCGCCAAACATTGTTCATTTACTTCCTTTGCATTGCCTATTGTTTGTGATATTAATATGCATTATATAAAGTAGCCAGTCCTTTATTTAGCAATGTATTTCAATGTATGTTTTAGAGTCCGAACGTGCCGTAGATATGCCAACACGCTTTGAGCTTGGACTACAGGTCCGTATGACTTTTTTTGATTTACCGTTTTACTCTATCGTGGATTTAATTTTCAGACTGTAGGGCATGTTAAGTGGTTATTTTATCGGACTCCACTTAACACGGACCATATAACAATCTGGCCTAAAGTGTAATATAATTGGTTAAGTCATTTTTTCAAAAGTGGTTAACCGGCTAGAAGGTAGGGAAAAAGTCGTTGAGAAGTGCGGCCGTGGAGAAGGTTAGGGTGGTCTTAAAATCTCGGCATTGGCGAGGGGAAGCTATATTGGTGGTCATTTCAATCGAAGGTGGCTCGACGGCACTGGAAAATGCATCGCAAGCGGCGAAAACTATGCGAACAAAATGATGTTACCGGGCAGTGACTGTAGCAGCGTCTATGCTGGTGGAGGGTTCTAGTCGATAGCTGGCCACAAGGCGGTCACGATGGTAGTGGTCCGATGACTAGAAGGTGGTTAGAGACTCGCCAGTAACAACCCAAAGTGAAAGCAGCACTAGGGGTAGAAAATATTTCGAAAATACGGAAGAAATCTCGTGAAATATGGTTGGCCAATGCTAGGTTTGATGTGGCCAAACCAAATGTTGCCATGTGGCATGATCTGAATGCCCGACATTTAGTGGGCCTGATGGGCTCCACCTAGGGTATATATATATATATATATATAGTTAGAAAGCTTGGATCAACGCCAACAAAAGTCAAAACTGAGTTAAATCCTAACTAAGACTCTATAGACGAAAACCAAGGCAAAAAAGCTAAATGAATCCAAAAACCTTAAATTTAAACGAATGAAGATTTAAAACTCAAATCAAACTGGGCCTCAGGGGCAATCCGATAATTTGAAATCCCTAAGATGCATGTAAATGAGATACCCTGAGAAAGTCCAAACGAATACTAAGCAGTGCAATGACTTAAATCTAGCTCTAAATCCTAAGCTAACACAAGTACACACCCATATACCTTGATACGCTGATAACTCATACACTGATGTAGCATAAATGAAGCTTTCATCTGTATATTAGGTATACCCAACTTCCATAACATATTCATACGACCATTTGGGCCTTATAATCATAGTATGAAAGCTAAACTAACTCGAATAGATTCGAACCGACTTAAAATTGACCCGAACTTGGCAAGACAGCAAGTGGGTAATACCATAAACCGAAGGTGAGGTTTTACAAATAGTCAGTGCGTCAAGTCACAAAATTAATTTTTAAACAAATATTCACTCCATATATACAAAATAATATAACTGATAACAACAAACTTCTATCCTTCTTCAAAAGTATTTAATAATAATAAGTTTATCTCAATATTTTTTAATAAATTAACTTATACAATGCCCACGCATTTGCGTTGGTAATGGACCGACAAACCAATTAACCTTACCCTTTAAATGGGCCTCGCAAGGACTAGCATCACTAGCCAGCCCAGCCAGCAACGGCGGCGGCCCATTTCATCTCACAAAATAAACGGGCCACCCGCCTACCCGGACATGACATTTTGGGGCCAGTTCTCTTTGGTCAGTCCCATCAACAATGGCTCCGGCGACGGCGACGGCGACGGCGAGTCGGGTCGCTGACGGCGGATATGGCCGGATATCCACCGCCGCCGCCACCTTGCGCTCCGACTTCGAGTCCCTCATGGCGGTAATCGCATTCCCTACTCCTGATGCCCTAGTCTTCGTTTTCTGCCTGGCTTTTCCTGTGTACCGATTGCTTTCTTCCTGCGTTTTTTTCGCTATTAGGACGTTCGAAAAGGGTTGGTGATGATCAAAAGCGTTGCTACGGACTTGGAGAAGGAGAACCGCTCGGATTTGGTGCGTTTATTGGAAAAAAGATTCGTTTTTTTTGGCGGTAAACTTGGGTTTTTGATTGCTGTAAGTTGGGTTTTTTCGACGTTATATGTAGGTTAGCGAACTCGAAGAAGCGATGATTGGGCTTCTGGATACGTCTGATGACTGTAGTCGTCGGGCGGCGGCCGTCAAGGCGGTGGGGGATAGCTATTGTGCGGGAGAAGAGGTGTTTGTTGTTTGTCTTGTTGTTTTAATATGATTCGGTTTTGAATCTTTGAATATGTTGATTTGGTGTTTTGTGGTTGGATTGAAGCCGACAAATTTTAAGAAGCTTATGGAAGAGGAGTTGGCGAAAACTAAAAAGGATAGACCATCGACTGGGAAGAGCAATCCTTTTGTTCGTCAATTCAAGGAAGCTGTTTGGGTATGATTCATATTGTGTTATTGGTTATTTCAGATATTATGATCTGGTTTATAGTCTTTCCTTCCCTTTTGAATGATTTTAAGCTGGTTAAACATGTGTGTGCGCGACTTTATTTCAGCAATTACCATAGTTTCAGTCGAATGTAAGTTATCACGAGTTTTGTGGTTTGAGACTTGAGTCAGTAAGCATGCATCTTAGAATGAGCATGTTTCATTGCTTATCAGCAATGCCATGATAGTGTTTTTTAAATAGCAAGTACAAAAACGAAATAAGCAGCAGATGACTTTTTGTCATATGTTGGCATTCCATGTGTTTGATTATGGTTAAAGTATCCGCTGATTTGTTGTGCCGAAAATGTGTAATGATTTTGGATGTATTTGTAGCTCAAATGGGCGTATGTATCTTTTTTTCCTTTGGATGATTGCATATTGTTATGGGCTTGACAAACTCAATCATTGAACTGAAGAGACAGCTTTATTATAAAGTAGATCGAACACAAATAACCATTTTATTCCTTCCTGCAGAATGTTCATCATGCTGGTCAGCCAATGCCAGGGGAGGAGCTGGAGGACATTGTGATGACAAATACTCAATGCAATCTTCTCAATACCACGTGCCCTTTGTCTGGAAAGTCTGTTACCGGGCTTGAAGAACCTGTGCGCAAGTGAGTATTCTTTGATCTGGTTCCTATGGAATTGTCGGAGTTATTTTACCAATTATTGAACGGTACACAACAGGCTTGCATAAAAGAGACATTTCAATTGGGTAACGTAAAAAAAATTATTTCTTTGTGCTTTTAGTATTTGCCTTTGCATACCTGCTTTATAATAAATAGTGCCGGTTATACTTGACTCCAGCTTTCGATATACCTCATTGCATGCTTGTGTAGTATTAGGGCAACCAGAAAGTGAGTTATTCGTCGAAAGCCAAACCTATAATTTTCCATATTTTGGTGCAGTATGGAGTGCAAGCATGTTTATGAAAAGAAAGCTGTGATGATCTACATTCAATCCAGTAGGACGTTGCGAAATTGCCCTGTGGCAGGTATGGTGTTTATGCTATTGTAACTATTGTTGTATTTGGTGTTTTTTTCTACTTTAATTTAATTTTACTCTGTTTTCAGGTTGTCCCAAGCAATTATTTGCTGAGAAGGTGTATTGCGATGGCATGCTGCTTCTGGACATTGAAGAGATGCGCTCAAGAAGTCATGAAACTGCAAAGTTGAATGTAGTGGAAGATTTTACGATGTTAGATGAAGACTGATGTAAATTCGGCAAGCTTTATGAGTTGTGATGACAAACAAAAATTGTGGTCGAGAATCGCTTGTTCCTCATCTATTGAAGTGTGCGTGGCTTAGCTTATTTCGGCAAAGGTTAATTATGTTAAAAAATTGTTTATATTTTCCCTTCTAGTAGCGCTTCTGCATGACTAATCCATCAAAGTCAGTAGTATTGGGGGAATGTTATATTGATTATTCTCATATTGGTTCCCGATCTCAATATTTTTTACCACTTCATTAGATGAATGGTAGTGAGCTTTGCAGTACTAAATGTAATCCTGATCCTATTCACCAAAGAAAAATCAAAATTAAGACGAGCTTTACGGTTACTTTGATGGAATCTGACTGTCTATCTGATAACATCAACAAAAATACGAACGATCTTTTTACTTAATCCTAATTGTTTCGTCTTATTATAATTGTTGTTATTGTTATTTTTTTTGTTATTATTATTATTATTATTATTATTATTATTATTATATTTTAAGCAGTTATTGTAAATATGTTTTTGTTATTATGTTTTTGCGGGGTTTTAAATATTATCAATTGATATTTTCTGTTAAAGCATGAGTACGAGTATAAATACACAATACACACCTATTTTTATTAATAAAAAATAAATATGTGATTAAAAAAAAGATTTAAGCAATCAAAATATAATAAAAATAAAAAATTAAATTATTATAGTTTATATTTTCATTTAATTACCATATATCTTTAAAGTCAATAAATGTCCACGACATCTAGGGATATAAACAAATTAACCTGTTTGCAAGTATTTTATGTTCGGTTCGATTCGGCTTAAACTCGTGTTTGTTAATTTTATACTCGAAAAAATACTCGGTTCAAAATAGATAACTCATTGAACAAGGAACAGAGTTTAAGTTAAGGAGTCTTCGGTTTGGCTTGGTTCAAAATTCGGACTTGATGTGTTCAAATTCGAAAAAATACATGGCTCATCAATACTATTTAGGTCATATTAAACTTATATAGTGTTAAAAATTTTTTTTGATCTTATATAAGTCGAGTACGAGTCAAACACAAGCATTCGCTCAACTCGAGCTCGACTCAAAAATATAGCGAGTAAAATACAAACAAAATACAAGCCAAACCCAAACACCATAAATTTTGAATGAATTGAATTCGAATCATAATATATTAAAGCTCGTCAACCACTCCCGTAAGTTCAAACGTACTTTTTAAAAAGGAAGTGAATTCAAAAACATCCCTCCTACCTCGGGTGGTTTACACCCCTAACGACATCTTGCACGTGTGAATATGAATTATGGTTTATGATTAATGGGCAGCGGGCAAATTGTCCAATCCAAGATGAGTTCGTCCCGCCATCTCTGTTTCTCCTCTTGCCTTCTACTCCTCTTACCTTCCTTCGGTTCTCGCTTCTCGCTGGCGACGTCTCCTCTCCTTCATCGTCTTCTCTCTACCTCCGCTCCCCGACCTCGAAGCCTCTCTGTTTCTGCTTCTCAATCCCCATTGATCATGGATACTTCTCCCACGCAAACTTCTCCATGTGAGGAACCCGTCGCGGCACCCACCAGCGGCAGCTCCCGGTGGCGGCCTACTTGCCTGTACTACACTCAAGGTTGCTGCACTATGGTTTGTCTATGACCTCTTACAATGGCTTTTTTCGCTGTTTGTTTGCCGCTTGTGCTGTTTTATTGGGTTGGTGATTGGAAAAGATGCTATCTTTTATTTTTAGCTTTGCATATGTATGGATGGTGGGCATGGATGTTATCTTTTGCATTGTGCTAGTTTTTTTGGATTGAAATTGTTTATGTTGATCATCGTCTGTTCTTTATGTCGGTGGCCGATGATCATTACCTGTTTGTTGAAATTACTGGGTTTTTGAACCTTGCTTTCGGCTGGGGGGTTGAATAATTTCCCATAGTGGTGTACTTTTTTGAATTGTAGATGGATGATCCGATGCATTTGGAGAGGTTCAGTCATGATTTGTCGGTGGGCCTTCAAGTGGATGGAGCTAGCGTTAGGTCTGGTAGCTCTCAGTCTTTGAACTATCTTTTGGTGCTTGACTTGGAAGGGAAAGTTGAGATCCTGGAGTTTCCTGTCATTCTGATGGATGCCAAAACAAGGGAATACATAGACTTTTTCCACAGGTATCGTTATCATCTTCTTGGATTTTAGTTTCAGACTTTCATTTGCATGTCTGGAATTATTGTACGGGTGGTCTTTTTTCCCCCCAATTTGGCTAAATATATTTACTGCCAGCTATATTGTATTAAAAATGCTAATTGGCTTATATAGAATATTTTGAACTCCTGCCGAGGTGATTGGTGAGAAACTTAATAGACTGGACTTCAGGAACAAAGTCGAGGGAACTCTAGGAATTTGATTTACGAAGCTACATATTGGTTTTTACTTACTAGTTTTTTTATTTACAAGTCCGTGTAGTAGTATTAGCTCTTAATAGAGGTAATATGAAGCTTGAAACGTGGTAAGTAACCTATATTTGATTAACAATGTATAGAGCAAAATAGGTATTCCAATATTAAATGAGTGAGCCACTCTTTTTTATGTTGTTCTTTTCCATGTTTCAGGTTTGTGAGGCCTGTTGGAATGAGCGAGCAGAGAGTAAATGAATATATTCAGGGAAAATATGGAAAGATGGGAGTTGATCGGTACTCATTCTAACCTTAATTACTCATGTGAAGCCTTTATCATTAGACATAATATGCATGTGAAATTTCCTTAATAATTTCCTCAGGGACCATTTTTTTTCTTGAAATACATATTCTAGGTGTTGTGAACAGTTTTAGCATCTGTTTGAACGTTATTGTATACTTGTGTGGAAGTCCGATTGAATTAGATTATCTGTTATTCTTCCTTCCTAAGTTCTTGAAGTTGATGTTTGACAAATACAGTTGCATAATTTTCTTCCTACGTAATCTGATTGCACCTTAAGTAGATCTAATATGATCTCCCCAGCTTTCTCTAGTAAAGATGGTATTGGTAAATTTTTAAGGTATTTTCATGGCTGTATTTTTGTAATGTGCATATTGATAATTGTTATATATTGGTTCTTTGTAAGTTTTGTAAGAAGGTAATAATTGCTTGTAAGTGACCTTACCATTTTCAAGTAGAATGAACTTGTTCTTGTCAAACCATATTAGATTGGTGTGATGCATTTTCTTGAGTTTTTTAGATTGGGTTATCACTTATTTGCTTCTTCTTCTTCTTCTTCTTTACCATTTATTTTAAGAGAGTCTTTCTCTCTGGTTATCTGCCTAGAATAATAATCTTTGAAAGGTATTGGTATCCAGTCTGGGACGTGACAGTTACTCATTTTGATGTTAACTTAAACTGTCAGCAGCTGCTTGACTCTGTAATTGTTTTTATTGTCAAGCTGCTGCATTTAGTCTTTGCTTTTAATTTTTTAACAAACAATCTGGTGCAAGACGTCTTGGATGTTGCTTTGACTTTCCATCTGAAATAGTCTTTCTTTTTTTTGTTGTAATATTCATTCTGCTGAGGTGTATGCTTTCACTGGTTTTAGAGTATGGCATGACACTGCTATCGCATTTAAGCAAGTTATGGAACAATTTGAGGAGTGGATAACAAAACATGGATTATGGAAAAATGGTGTTGGTAGTTCTCTCCATCAAGCGGCTTTTGTGACATGGTTAGTTGTTGCATGCTTGCATGCACTTTCATTTATTGTGTAATTATTTATTTGTACCTTTTTTCTATTATTTGTCTGTATGTTTCTCATGAGTGTAACATATGATCAGACTTTATTTTTTGAATAAACAAGTTTTTATTTGGCACATGTAGTGGTAATTGGGATATTAAGACAAAAGTGCCTCAGCAATGCAGAGTTTCTCAGATGAAGTTGCCACAATATTTTACTGAATGGATCAATTTGAAGGATGTATATCTCAATTATTACCAGAGAAAGGTAAAAAAAACTTTTGTGCTCTGAGCATCATTTTTTGGATTGTAGAACATTATTTGAGACAGCTGGCTATTCTTTTTGCAACTATCATGTACTATTCAGAGACGTCAGTTTACACAACTTCATAATTCTAATAATTGTCGGTTGAGTTTCTGGTCAAGCCAGGGTGGCTACATTATATATATATATATATATATATATTTGAATCAAGGACAGCTTCCTAAAAGTTGTGTTGCCCATGAATTTTGAGTTAAACAATGCAGTTAATTATTTAAGTTGGAAATTTTCTTTAGACTGCTGATACTTAATCTATGCTTTTGGATCATTCTGTGCTCAACACATTAGTTCTTTCTGATGTTTTCTTGTAGGCAATGGGTATGAGGAGCATGATGAACCAATTAAGGATTCCCTTGACAGGAAGTCACCATCTTGGAATTGATGACTCGAAGAACATAGCAAAAGTACTCCAGAAAATGCTTGCAGATGGCGCATTAATGCAGATAACAGCAAGGAGAAGTTCACAGATGCCTGAGAAAGTGGAGTTCATATTCAATAACCGGGTTTAGTTTATGGTTTTAGAGCTATATCTCCACTACTTATGGATCCTATTCTGCTGCTCGTCCGGTTTCTGTCTTATTTAGTCGTGGATCCTTCAAATCCACTTCTAATGCAGAATATAAGAGTGCAATTAAAGGCTGTTCATTGAAAGGCTTATTGAAAAGCGTAAGTTTCAACTGTCAGCATCTTAACCATCCTGCTGATTACTGTAAATGAGCATGTAAATGTGCTATAGCCCATCTCTGCGGTGAAAGGCATGATAATTTAGCTTGAAATTTTCAGACGAGCTTTCCATGCTATTTTTATTTTAGGTTCCAGAATTTTTTTTTGCTTTTGTTTTTTTCCCCCACTGTATTTCTATTTCTATGTTACCTTCTAGTATGTTGGTAAGGTGTTCTTTGGCAGACTGCAGAACAGATATGATGGATAGCCTCAGGTCCTCAAGTTCATGTGCAACACAGATTGGCACTGCAGAGAAAATGATCTCTTTGCATCATCGAAGGTATTACCGTTATTAACACGAGTCTATAATCATGACTATCTCATTTTCCCGTGCATGGGCTATATGGACAATAGGTACACCAATAGACCAGAGCATTATACAGAATCATGTGCTGTCTGAGTTTACATCATCTGTTTCTGAAATGATCTCTCCTGATTTGATGTTCTCCCCTTCAAACGCCTTCCAAGAGGTCCCGAATGATATTTCACCGAATGAGACTTCACCATCATGGTACATGCCTTTAGGCTGGCTTTTTCCCGTGGCCATCTCCTCTTTGGCTTGAGAAATCACTGAAGGAGCATTTTCGGCTTTGCCAAGACCACCATTACCAGCCTGGGATCCCATCTCTTGTTCATCCGGTAATGGGCTTTCAGCTGTATTCTCAGAGAGTGATGGTTGTGATGAAAGGCTCTTCTTGCTTGAATTAGTCGTGTGGAGGTTCCTGCAGGCCAGGCTGTGCCACTTTTTAGGCCTTTAGTCACTCTTTCAGTGAAGACGGCCTTTTTCATCTCCGAACCCATCTGTGTACAGCAGTAAAATCAAGAATAGAACAACATCATCATCGTCATTACCATTGGAGAGTGGTTTGTTTTATCTTTATAATGTAGTGACGAAATTTTCTTGTAGTATGTCTTTTTTGATGCAAGTGTTCTAAAGATTCTAGCCAAGTACCTGAGCTACGAGTGCGTACAGTGGAAGAGTAACATAGCCGCAAAGCAGCTGAGTCACGACGCCAATGGCGACGCAAAGGACGATGTCCTCCGTCTCTCTGTGGAAGCAAGATCTGATCCCATATTCGTACTGTTCTGCAACTCTCAATCAGTCACCGCCGAAATGCATGAATGCAATCTTTGAAACAAGACTAAATATTGCTTGAGCTACCTACCCATGCCCAACAGAAGAACGCCAATTGAAACGAGTTCTGCATGCAAATAAGCATGTATCAACATGGTCATTGGATGAACGGTTCATTCGCTTCATTATACTGTACGTACCATGTACATACATATAGGTAGACAGACCTGAAATAAGATGAAGTGGAGGAGAGGGAGAAGGAGATCAGGGCGGTTGAACCAGAAGAGATTGTCATTAGGCTCAACTAGTGGGACTCCCTTGACTACAGGCAGCTTGTTGCCTGTCTTCAAACACATAAGGGTTATGGTGACCAGCAACTTTGTGTTTATTATCAACACCATCTGTACGTCATTGTACATTCAACAGTTTAAGCAATGATCAGATTCCCTTCTAATACATATTTCCTTTGCTACTAAAACTATGCCCAGTTGTAATATTGGTTTACTCAGCTACATGCACTTATAATATTGAACTTTTTGAAGCATTACCATTAGAGGGATGAAAGGCAGCCAGAAGTGGCTGTAAAATCCTGAAAATGTTTGAAACATTATGATTATGATACATTATAAGATAGATGAACTCATGTTTGGCTGCTGCCCAAAGAAACAGTAAAGCTGTATTACCGTGGGCACTGAAGAATATGAATAATATGGAGAATATCCAGATCCAGAAGCTGCATTTTTTCACCATGCATGATCAGAAGTTAATACATCCTCGCACTATACTAGCTAATTAGTTGACATGTGGCATGCACATAAAATACCAAACTTAAGACCATTTTTATGTACCAAAATATCTAAATTAATATTTGCTAGTTTAGCTAGCGAGGGAAGGTTGACAATGAGGATAATAATTGGAACCTTCTACCCATACCACCTAATGCTCTTTACCCATGAAATCATGCAAAGGCTTCAGAAAAGACTGGTCGGGAGCAAAAGAAAGGCAAAAATATGCAAAATTCCTCTAGCTAACAGATGCATGCAGCATGCCAGAAGTCAACTCTTCCATTAAGCAGCTTTTGATGTGTGCAGGTCACCTGATTCCAACCACCATCTCAAAATCGTTATCAAAGGCACGGCCCAGGAACTTCTGGAAATCGAAATCACTGCCTTCACTAAGATGGGCCTGCAAGCATGACAAGCTTCCATCGATCATAATCTCACATTATTTTGGCGCAATTTGATTTTTGCCATGGAATACATCAGAGGGGCTTACAGCAATGAAGCCATTCCGAAGAACGAAATAATCGGCTTTTGTGACTGATCCCATAAATTGCCGAAGAAAGCAGGCCTACCAAACAACACACACGCATACATATATATATATATCAATCTTATATGGTGAACTATTCCATGGTAATTCTAATCACAGTCTAACTAGAAGATCATGTGCACATCAGTGTCAACAATATGTAATTATAAGCCCTTAAGTACCGGCCAAAGAAGGTAGCGTCGTCTACTCCAAGATTTGATATGTCGTTGCCCAAAAGAAGTTTGTCTTGTCAATATAAACCTCCTTGGATCTACGATAATGGTGACCGCATTGAGATTAAACAGGGTTGGAGAAATTAATGTTGATTTCCAGTACCAACTTTGTTGAGAAGGAAGGATAAACAATGGAACTCTAATTTAAAAATATTTATGAAGTGGTTGCACTAATTACGTACTTACCATTTGCTATTTGATAGTAGAGGGTTCTCGTCTCTTTCTCCCATCTTTTCCACCGCCTCATCTGCGCAATTCTGAGATCGCATTAGACAAATAGATGGTACTAGTCAAGGTGTATGCAAGAAAAAGGTTAACACCGTTGAAACGAAGCATTGGTGACGTTATTTTCTTCACCCTTTTATTGGACTATGTCGGTAGCCAGGAAGAACCTTTCAAGTGTACTACAAGAAATGATGAGACATAGGAGGAATATGAATTACTTTGGCAAGGCCAAGGAACATAGTCAAGACGCAGTATAGAACATGAAAAACGGCGAGAACAATGATGAATATGTGGAGCTGCTGGATCCCATCCTTTGAGATGAACGAAACCTTCCCCTGCCAACCAGAACACACATCCAATCTTTCACATTTCTTCACTCTCTAGTATGATGAACAATAGATTGCCTGAAGTACTAGTTCAAATGATCACCTTTGCCTCACACGAAGATACATCAACCTCTGCACCAGCAGAAGTTGCATTTGATCCTGATATTTGAGTGGCAGAGGTCACCAGGGGCCGTGAATCTGATATATCCTGACATGGACGAAAGGAATCGCCTATACTCTTGTTTACACAAATCCTTGATATGGGTTCTTGTCCTACTGTAAGAAGGAATGAGATGAAGCCCATCTGCATTAGCACTGCTCAGAATATATATTCACCATTTAAAAAAGAAAAAGCCATCAGTGATCGAGCGAGCAAATTCGAACAATTAATATAATCAGTATTTAGTGCTCATGACTTGAGTTCATGGTTGATCACCTGATTTAATCTTCTCCAAAGCACCAATTAGTGACTTCCTTTTCCTCTTCTTCAGGAACTGAAATAGATGAAAAAATTGGATCATTTTGGTGAGAAACATCAACTCTAAAGTTAAATAAATTGAAAGGAAGTTGCTTATAATTAAGAGGCTATCAATTGGGTACTAAAACCTTCTCTAGTAGGTGGAGCAAAGCTTCAATGAGCATTGATACAAGATAGAGGATTAGCACAACGGCTGAAACCGCCCATGTTGGAGTGTTCTCAAGTGCTTCACTCCCCATTGATGCAAGTCCTCTCCTGAAATTCCTAAGACCAGATTGAAGATCACTTGGCCATATATATAAATCAAAAGGGTCGGTGGGGAAGATGACATGTTAGTAACATCTAAACATTTGATCTTACCAACCCTACAAATTCTACGATATCGGTTAACTTACCTATGTGTGTCAAAGTTGACTTCACGTACACATATATTCGGTATGTAGTAACAGTGGCAGGCGGCTATATGCATCATAAACCCCCCAAAAAGTCTTTTGGAGTTGGTAAATATTGCACATGGCTAACGTGTGGATTTATCACAAACATGATAAATTATTTTTCGCTAGAAGGTTTTTTTTTGAAGGGCACAACTTGGCTAAGTTATAAATTCCTAGCTCAATTCAATTAACAGCTTAGTTGTATTAGGGTTCTCTTTTTTCCAAATAAAACACTATTTCATTGATAGAGTTTGAAAGCTACATTAATGAAACACATGACGCGAGTCTTTAACCAAAATGTAGAAGGTTATTTTTTTACAAGGCAGCAAATGCAAAGTTGGATTGATTTATAATTATTAATAATAATGATAATGTTCATGCCATTTTATTTATGGTCTTAACTATGATCAATCTTTATCTCATAAAACCTATCTGTGTCGTCATCATCATCGTCGTAAAGAACTATGATGTTCCACGTATTTATACATACATTTAATGAATTCATTTTATATACATGACTCGGCTTAATTACATGCATCAAGTTGTTGATTTAGTCGAAATTACCGCGCCAGGAGTTGGGAAGGTTGCATATGTGCACGCAAAAAAGAATGAGTTGCTGAAGATAAAATCGAATTGGGCGGCCGAAAATTTTATTTGATGTGTTGGTTCACATTGACGCTTTCAACATTGGCAGCCAACAAGCGACGTGCATGAGAGTGGCCGACGTAGTACTAAATTAATAAACGAGGGGATCCAGTTGAAGACCAGGTACTTATCGCCGTACAGATCATTCACTTATCACAAGTCAATACTATAAGCCTCTCTTTCTCTTTCAATCTACCTTACATCCTGCAATTTGTCAGAAAGTGTTTAAAACTCTGGCCTTTCTGCCAACACAACAATTTCATATATTCGTTAGGTTCAAGTGTTCAACAGTTTAAATTGACAAGCAGTGCTAATTGTTCTCGCTATTTCTATCCAAGTACGTTGTTATGATCTTGCAGTATTAATGCTTCATTAGCCCCAGGAAATTTATAAATTCTTTAATCTATATTAATCATCATGCGTACAGACCTTTTCTCGACGTTGAAAGAAAATGGAGATGTTGAAACTTGAGAAACAGGAAGTTATGACAGCTGCAGATTAGAAATTAAAACTTCATGTTTTTAACATGATCTTTCTCCGCCAGCCCGATATTGTGAATTAGGAATCAGATGTATGCATTTCCTAATTTTTATTGACTTAGATCAACATCTTTATTCTAATGTATGCACCATCTACCTCGAATCGACTGATAGCAAATTCTTGGCACAAAATTCTAATGGAAGAAAAAAATGGCATACAAGGAAGTCTAGTCCTGAATATGCTATCCTTTTATATGCTTTTGATTGATTAATAATTTGCAACATGTATCTACTCCTCTTGCACGTCATTTGAAAAATGGCCGATTATATTAACTAGTAAAGATGTCATGTGCAATTTGCACTATAGATAACTTTTAATTTTATATGTAAGTTCTTATTAAATAATGAGATAGATTATAATAATTTAATACCATAGGAAGAGGTATTTTTATTATTATTATTTTTTATAGGAAGTTAAAAATTGAGATTATTGGGGCTTGAATCTGTAAGCCTTTGCACTGGGAGGTTTTTTTACATTTTTTTTTATTATATTTTGATTGGTTAATATCTTACTTTTAATTATAGGCTAGTATTAAGTTTCCATTTTATTAATAACTAGGTAAGATGTCGTGTCATACGCAACCTATGTCGGATAAATTTTAATTTAATACATACTCATTAAATAATGATATAAATTATTATAATTTAATATATTAGATATAAATTATGATTGACTTTAAAGATATATCATATTTAGATGAAAAGATGAATTATAATTATTTAATATATATATATATATATATATTAAAAAAATTATACAAGGTTTTTATTAGTAGGAACTTAGAAGTTGATGCTAACCAGGTTGGAACTTGTGACCAGTAAAAGATATTTTTATTTATTTATTTTTAAGAAATGGAAGTTAAGGAGATTCGAGCCCATTATTATATTTTTTAGAATTTTATTATATTTTGATTGGCTAATTTTCTTACTTTTATTCTCATCTCAATATTCCTTTTATGAATAAAAAAATAAATGAGAGTAGATAAGAGTAAATTAGTGTCAAAATAACCTTAGTCAAGAAGTAGGCCCAATACTTGGTCAACCCAGAATCTAAGCCCACAGCTTCGCCATCTTGTTCTGGCCCGTGTCTCCTTCAATCCCCCTCTTCCTCCTTCGGTTTTATCTCCAAATGGTGTTAACAACCATATAAGATATCAATGGTATATTAATTATGAATAAATATTAAATGATAGATTATTAAATATATAATTTGAATTGGAATTATAATATTTTATAAAATTCGAATTGATCAACCTCGAGTTTTCAATTTTTAAGCCAAACTCTAAACCAAATGGTGCCTTGGTTTCGTTTAGTTCATTAATTTATAAAATTCTTGCCGACTAAATACAAGCTCTAAAATAGCTCCAGATTTTTTTTTAAAAAAAAGAACCTACAGATGAATCGAACCAAACACATATTTCCTTTCTAAGCTAAGGCTCTCTTTTTAGAGCGAAAACCGCCTGTCTTGATGATAGGAAGAACCTTTTCCGTAGGGGAATAGAATCTATGGAACTGTTTTGACAGTTTTTAAGTAGGAGAGTAGGCTAGCACATGTGAATGGTCTGCTTCTTCTGCTTTTAAAAGTCAATCTTGTAATGGAATGCATGAACTTCTGGTTGTTGTAAAATATGAACTTCTGGTTGGAAATGGAATGTATGATGTTTTCGCTTTGATAGAATTGCAATCTTAAACTCGTCGTTTTTGTTGGTTTTCTTTTGAAAAAGGTATCATCACAAGCTGGTGCTTGTGATTTTTGACGGGAGAATGATAACAAAAACTGTGGATGTAAACCTTTTATGATTAATCACTTGCCGTAAAAATTCAGGGCTCTTGGTTAATAGGAAAATTGGCTTGATTTCAGCGGCGGCTGGTTACAGTTTTGTGTTTTATGAAGCGAGACATTTTGATTCTCAATGGACCGCCATTTATGAGGTGTTCTTCCTTTACATTTGGTGATCAAACGTGCCAAAACAGACTCGTGGGCCTTGTTGATCTCTGTAATTCTTTATGCTTAGATGAGTGCCTGTTTGTGTAAATTTGTAGTATAGTTGAGGTGTCAATTAGAAGTTAAAAATTTAGTATTTGGCCATTGATCTATAAAATATACCATGACATACTTCAATCTCGAATTTCCATGCATTGTATTGCTCCAAACTTAGCAAATCTTTATCTGAAAAACTAAAGAAACCACCCCCTGCGCTTGACAGTTTCTCAAGTGGTTGAACTAGGAAAAAAAAGTGGTTCCGTTTAATGTGATATTTGTATACTCATTAGGAAACAAGGGAAGCTATCTGATATAGGATTGAATCTTTTTACATATAATGAATCACGATCATGCTGCTCTTTCAAGATTGGAGAAACTGGCATGCCTCTTAAAATTTGAACCTATGGGCAAGGTGATGACGAGAAATATGTACGAGCGCACTTGGCTTCATTTGGTGAAGCTAGTAGTGAAGCTTCCAAGAGGATGATTTGGCAAAGAGGAGAAGCATGAGCTATCTTACGCAAGGACAACGAATTGCCCGGTGCGCACACAAGATTGCTTGTGAAGTAGACGGCATACAATCCATCTCAGTGGCCACGTTGAACTCTACCATCACGAAAGTGTAAAACACTTGGTAGACTATGGAGTATGATCAATTTCAATATTACAACAAACCCTCGGCAATAGTATGCTTTAGGACATCATTCAAAGTGAAAATATTCATGGGCAAAAGATACAGAGGAACTGCTGCAGAAAATGGTTTTGTTTGAACTGCAACTTAGATGGCACAACCTTTCAGGAAGTTAAACGACCATGGGCGAAGAGCTACACTGTGTCACGGGAAACTCAGAAATGCTAGAGGGTATTTTCTCCGAGCAGCTGTAAGCATCGTCCCTTGCCCTCGCGCGAAACATCAATGCCACTTCATCTTGAGTGTATATCAGAAGTTTAGATACCACATTGCAGAATTCTCTGAAGATATTGGAAAGGCAATTTTAATATCAGGTCAATCTGCGTACAAGATAAATGAAGATAAGAGCACACAAACAAACAATTGGAGTTTGGGTCCTCATACTTGCTTTTTTTTGTTGATTGCAGTAGCCAATGTCTATTTAGAGTCATCATTCTCAGATAGGTTAAAATATGAACAGTCAGGAATTGCTTTTTCTTGGGTATACGTCAAACAATATCAATCATCAATGGACTTATAATGCAATGTCATATTGCCAAAAAAAAAGCAGTGAAAGAATTATGATCCTTACTGCCACGAGTTGTCTCCAACAAGCATCATGCCATCCTCGTCATCAGTATAAACAACTTGCCATCCTTTCTCTGGATCATTTAATAGCCCTTTCATATCGAAGATACTCTCAAGCTCCAAGATCAGATCATCATACCCATCTAGCTTTGACAGATCAATTGACCTACCAACAGCGCTCCCTTGTTTGTGAACCTGCCATTTCCATGTCATAAAATATAAATAATAAAAAGGAACAACATGGAGGTAAGATTTGAAAAAGCTCAAACCTTGGTGCAAGTTCGCCCCAATGAGGTTTTTGATGGATGTGCTTCTGATTCAAGTTGTGTATCGGGAACTTCCCAACCTGTATGCTGATGCAGAGGCACCAAGGATTTGTCTTTCATGACGGCAGAGGAAGTTTGAGATTGCTCCTTTTCATTTGGGGCATGGGCTTCATCTAGTAATGAAAATCCAAATAATTTACAAGCACTCTTTGTCAAGTTTTGTCCTGGATTGACTTTGTCATCTGCTTTGAACTTTGCAATTTCACGCGGATCCCATGCTATTGGCATATTATAATTCAGTACATTTCCAAAATCATTCCTGATTTGCCTGGAACAACCACTTTTTGAAGGACCATATTGCGCCTTTGCAACGTCAGAGCAATTGCTAATACCAAATTGGTCTTTCTTTATTACATTGTTCATTGTGTTACTGTTGCAACTTGAATAAGCATAGGAAGCAGCTGCAGTTGCCTGCTGAAACATAAGCACAGATGATGGTGAAGACACTTGAGCCGACTGTCGGACCTGCTTTGCCCATCTATCACCAGCAGCAAACATGTTAAAACCATCAAAGAACCCCAAGCGGCGACTGCTTTCCCGGGTCGGTGCACCTCGAATATCACCAAGAGATGATCTCAAGGAGCAGATTTCTTGACCTTGCAAGACCTCATGGAATCCAGCAGAATCCCCAAAGCCTGTGCTCCTGTAGGAAGCATCGAGATTCCGGAATGAGAAACTCGCGGGACTTCCTAAGACAACAGATTTTCTCACTTCAGTCAAATGAGAGTTCGGTAAATCATCAGTGTTGTAAGGATCTGGAAAAGCTAATGTTTCTTGACCTTGCAAGACCTTCTGGAACCCAGTTGATTCTCTAAAGTCTGAAAGCTCATTTCCACCTTCAAATGAGAATTAGAAACACATGCTACTCATCTTCGAGAACGGAAAAGTTTCATATAAACAAAAGCAGTGCTGGAGAGGTCATATTCAAATGGTGAAAAATCAGCTTTAATAGGAAGCTTACTTAGTTTGCTCCTTTTGTAGAGAGGTGTAGAGGAAAACGTCGGTGCAGGATGAGAACCAGATGCTTCTATATCCCATGGAGATACTCTGTTGTGTCTCCCGGTCTGTACTTCATCGTCCCACCTCACCTGTATACATACCAAATACTATAAGTATGGCGTGATCTAGCATTATAACTGTTCATGCACAGAAAAGATGATTTGGAGACATTACCAACAAAGACCTCCACTTTGAGCCAGGCCACCCGATAGGATCCAAATCGCCAACCCCAGTTATGACTCCAGTAAGCCTGGGAACAAATTTACGTAAGTGATGCAGTATATACAATCATTAATGAAAAACAATGCAAGCATTAAGCAAAAGTACCTTCTTTCTGCTGCATCTTCAGTTTCAAACCGCATTTTGAACCTTGTGCCAACTGAAAATGGAATGGCACAGCACTTGGAGAACATCCGGTATGGAATTAAAAATTCTGATGAACTTGGCCTAGAAACATGAGATCTGTTTTTAGCAGTAGGGCATACAAAAAGAGGCTCAAACAAGCTGTAAGAATTGACTAAGCTTGTAGTATTTGTAAGCCGGCAGGAACATCAGATTTGCTTTCGTACAAAATTTTAGAATCATGATTTTCTAAATGACCAATGTACAATTCCATTCTATGGACGCAATTTCTGGAATATTTGTTCTGAATATGAAATAATACAGCATGATTTCACTCAAGGACATACAGAGGCCTTTCCCCACATACGGATTTGTACCGATGATGAGTGTATCCCTAGGAACATGGTGGGTATTATTTCTCATACACAGTTATTACTTAGAAAGGATGGACTAGCTCGAATAGGTAGTAGTGCACACCATTAATCTCCATGAAGAAAACAATTTACTTGATGCATGGCTTCTCACAAGTGTATAGCAATAATGAATTGATGAATGTGACAAGAGATTTAAGGAGTATATATATCATCTTTAGTGTTCATACTGCTCTCACTGTAACATTAAGACATGAACAATTTAATCCGTAAATTATAGTAGTTCACAGTTACGGTGTTAAACATCGTCACAAATGAGAAATGAATATCATAATTTGGCTACCTGGGATTATAATCAATGTGGAAAACACTCTATTTGGCTACCTGGGATTATAATCAATGTGGAAAACACTCTTCGTATTCACAGCATTGGCAACAGCGACAAATGCGCTCAGAGTAGGCCTCTGGCTATACACCATTGAATGGGATTGAAAGTCGATTTTAATCTGAGCTGCTCTTCGAACTCCTAATCTCAATTCCCCATTTTCACCCCTGAACAAGAGAAAAAAGCACGGTACAAAACTTCAATTTTCTAACTAAAACAAAAGCTACAGAAAACAACATACGAAGTATGGTAGAGGTTGGCTTCAATTCAATCTGCGACCGCTACCTGAGGAAAAGTACAGCATCTCCGGACATAAGCTTCTTCTTGTTCACAAAAGCACTCCATCCTGTTGTCAGCAAATGTCTCCTAGGCTGGCCTACAATGACAAATCAAGTTTCATGGCGTTCTTAAGAGCTCAATTGCTCAAAACTACCAAAAGAAGATGAAAATTCATGTAAATTTTAAGTCTTTATTCACTTTCAGCGAGCTGTCTACTTAAGGTACTTACCTCTGTAAATGTGACGGAATTTCCACTCCACACCATGCAGATCCTTCGCCACCAGCTCTTGTGAGGGCCTCTGCTGCTTGTAATCCTACCAGAAAAAGAAACATCCACCCAAGGTATTTCATAACGCAATAAAACCAGAGAAGAAGCATATTCTAACACTAAATCCCCTCCAAAACTGAAATAAGCATAGAATACAAGGAAGATGAGGTAAGGGAAATCAATTTAGAGATAGAAACGAGAGATGGAAAAAACGGTTATTTTACCAGCGCTGGGAAACAGTCCTCGGCAGCTCGTCGGGGAACAGAGAAGCCACCATGAGTGCTGGTGTCAGAAGCTGTTAGTGTCTTGCAGAACATGTGAGGAATGCCCAATTTAGCCAACACTTCGGCATCTTCTTCAACCTCTCCCTCTTGAACTCTCTGTTCCACTTGCTGCAACCAAGCAATGGAAACAGAAACAAGTAAGAAAGAAAGAAAATCATTAAAACTTGATGCCTCTAAGAATTACCAGTCGCTAAGTAACTGACATGCAGAAACTAACTCAGACCTCACTTTCAGGAACCAGAGAAATCTGAGCATAGACCTCATCCGTCGCTTCCTCTGCCTGCAAAAACAAAAACCAAACTCAATTCTTCCACAAAGAAGAAGGAAACTTCGAGCAAGGGAGACGACGGACTTACATGCAGCTGAATATCAACAACACGGCAGAAGACGTGGGGAGGAAGATGAAGCGTTGAAGGGACGAACTCTCTGGTCTGCTCCAAGTGACCCTGCGGCAGATACACCACAAAGCTCCCCTTCTTGGGCAGTGAAATGAGCGGCCCGGCGCAGGCCTGCCACAGCTCCAAGCACACCGACGCACTGCTCGAAGAAGAAGACGATGGGAAGGTAGTGGTGACACCACCAGTTGTGGTGCCGGAGGAGCTAGAGGAGTGGTCGTCCATGGCCTCCTCGCCGGAAGAGTTGAGGTCGATATCCATCAAACCCACAATTGCAGACGACCAGTACTTTTGTTGCTACTGCAGGTTATGGTGGGGAGGAAGAAGCTCAGAATAAGAGAGGCGAAGGAGCTAGAGCTCATGCCTGCTCTGCAACTCCTCTTCTTCTTCTTCCCGTGCTTTTCTTGGGCGAAAGGATAAGAGTTAAAAGTTTCTGAGTAGCCATTCGTACGAAGGCCTGCACCCATCCCTATTTAGTCCCCTCCTCCATTGATCCAAGAACATCAAATTAGCAAGACCCTAAAACATATTACCAGCTTTGATCACACACCAGGGCTCCTGTCCCTTTCTTGCACTCTCTCCCCTCTTGCACTGTCTCCACAGCTCTGGTTTGGGAGCATCTCCTTCTCGTTGGCTGTTTTTGATGGTGTGTGCTGTAGACCAAGCAGCTGTTTTAGCATTGCGCCCTGCTACACCAGTCGCCTGCTCTCGACTGTTTGGACGTCGTCAGAGACTAATAGCAATAAAAGCCATGGCCCCTCCACCATCCCCCATTACAATAATACCAACTGATAAGACGTTAGAAGCTGTCCGCTGCCCTACCCTTCTCCGCCCCACCCCATTCGATAACACTTTGACAGGCCTGAGCATTCGACTTTTAACGTGTTCACCACATCATGCTTGATAGTACTTCGCTCTGTAAAAAGATAAAATCATATATATATATATATATAAATCAACAATGTGCAGAGATAGATAGGCAAAGATAAAGACTGTAGACATAGAGTCAGAGGGAGAGCGGAGTGGAAAGGGTACGAAAGCAAGGTGTCTGTGTCTGTCACGTCAATTTCTGCTACATGTTTTTTATCTGGGTTTCGTTCCCTCGTGAAGCGGGGGTGGGTTCCAGAGTCATTTCCAGTTATTTGTTTAGGTCCCCCTTCTTTCCACCTTATCTCTCCCTTTCTATCGCTGCTCCATGGCCGGCCATGGTAGCACGTGTAGTACTGCTGCTACTACTGCTATTACCGCTACAGTGCTATACCCCCTACTTGGTGACACCTCTTCTTCTCCACCTCCAATCCCCCGATTATTCCGCTGCCGGGGGCATGGGCATCTCGCTGGCCCATTCACCATTATATCACGTCTGCTTTCGTCACTGCTTATTTTGAACCAGCTCCTCCGTTAGGGCTCGTTGGCTCGTACCCTCTTGCATGATACATTCAATGTTGTATATACTAAGATCCTCACGTATTAATTTACGGTTGAGTTTAGACCGTTCTATGCATGGCGCTGATCTTGGTATGGTAACGGGTTCCGAGTTTGCACTGCAATATCAATATTGCATGGGAACGATATTATGATCCCACCTACTGTTCTTACTTGTTACCTCGATATATTGGTTGGATTTGATAATTACAAAGGAAGCACTTTATATAAACATTTCTGAATAATATGGCTTGTCTATGTCGGCGTATATGTACATATATTTAATTGTATTTACATCAGTAACAGGTAAGTGGTGTTTTTCACGAGTGTAGTTTCTTTCAATTCCCAACTAAATGTTTTAATTTGGGAGACATGCTTGTCTACTATGTCTTGATGTAGCTCTAGATTTTCTGGTAGCGGGTTTTCGATTTTTAATTGCTCAAAGGCAAAAGTATATATATACAGACACAGTAGCATATTGAATATTACACTTAGGAGAAGCGATTGCAATTGCATGACAAATAAGAATCTAGGTTTGTACAACAATTCAATTCAAGTGTCATCAATCAAATTAGTTGTAGGGGTGGCTTGGTAACTTTTCATAATCAAACAGGAGCTAGTGAGCGTACTCTCCAGCTAACACCCACCGACAACCTTATCGGTGAGAACAGACACGCGGGGACAAGTCAGCATGGGCATTCCCTCGCAGCTTAATACGAGGTATTTTAGATTCTCTTCCCCTAGCACAGCTTAATTAAAGAGGATTTTTATTATTAACCTTATAATACATTAGAAAAATATTATGCGAGATGCGAGAATGAATCCTCATTCTGTCGGATAATTATAAGGGGACAAAATCCCAGTTGTTTTTCAAGGAATAATTAAGTACATGATCTATTCATTACATGTATTACATGTATGCATGAAAAGAAAAATATCTTTAGATGGGGGAATCCAGGTATTAGCACAAGAACAAAAGAAATGATGGCTTGAAGGAGACCAAGAGGAGCATGATTGATGATATCAATGGCTGCCTGGCTAAGCAAAGCAACAGGGACAAACCATCATAAAAATAATGGAAGACAACCTGTGCGGCGTCTAATTGTGACCGGCATAGTTACCATCAAAAAGTACACGTTTGACCGTTATAGCCACACCTATAATATTTGCTAAAATATGCTTATCACCAACATCATGATAGCATCGAATTATCTAAGCATAACCTTAATTTCTTCCAGGACAATCTTCAACTAAAAATTACACATTGCAATCAATGGGAAGTTGCCCCACCAGGGCAAACACATCTGCAAAGACAAATGATCAAATGAAGACCACGTACCTTCGTTATCGTCCACAAAGACAACCCAACTTTTCAAGTCTCTCAAGCTAGTCGCTTCTTGCTCTGATTCGTCGTGCTCATCGTCATCAACAATAGCATAATAGAGATGTGTTTGCCCTGTTGGGGCAACCAAGCTAAATGGTTATTTTTTAACATAAAGCTCAATGTCGACATATATCATGACATGCAAAGTGGTAAAATTTTACGTCACGTTTGTGGTAAAAAAGCTAGGCGAAAGTGAAGGGTAAATTACTTTTACTTGATCAAGAAGGTTTTTGTGCTTACCATGAACGTTATAATGAGGCCCAAATTCGTCCAAAAGGAGGTAAAAATTTTGGCAGGCAAAAAGAGGAGAAGTCCCTTTCAAGGCAGTAAATGCCAACATGGGGCCGGCTGTCCCGGTTCGCTTTGTTGGCTTGTGAAGACAAACCCGGACAAAACGGGAGTAACTCAATTCAGCTGGCCGGTTCTCATGCCCAATTGGCCTGCCGCAAAATTGAACCGCCTTTTTAGGTTCCCTAGCTAGATTCCCCCTACCTCACCACTATATATTTATAGATCCATTTTAAAATAGCTAGGAGATTATTAGCCACGCCTTATTTGTTGTGCCTTGTTTAAGCTCCTTCACTAACACCTCTAGGAAAGCTAACTCTAGTGCGTAACTAAAAATAACCTAATTAACCTCGCAATAAAATTTGGTTAGCATAATTTGAAAAACACACGGGCATAAAAATTTTATCTTTTATTATATATTAATTTATAAACCTAGTAAAAACTTACGGTGAAACTTAGTTGATATAAATCGAAAAACACGCATGAATAGAATTTTATCTTTTATTATATATTAACCTGAAAAACCAATAAAAACTTATAATAAAACTTGATTAATATAACTGGAAAAACTCACGTGCATAAAATTTTATCTTCTATTATATATTAAATTGAAAATACAATAAAAAATTATAATGAAACTCGGTTGGCATAAGTCAAAAAACCCATGTCAGCAAAATTTTATCTTTTATTATATATTAACTTAAAGGCCTAATAAAAATTTATAGTGAAACTCTGTTGATATAATTATAAAAACTCACATGCATAAAATTTTATTTTCTATTATATATTAACTTGAAAACTCAATAAGAATTTATAATGAAGCTTGGTTAGCATAACTCGAAAATCCCACATGTACAAATTTTAGCTATTATTATATATTAACTTGAAAACCTAACAAGAATTTATCATAAAATTCGGTTGGTATAACTCAAAAAACCTACGTGCACAAAAAATTATCTTCCATTATGTATTAACTTGAAAACCTAATAAGAATTCATAGTAAAACTAAGTTGACATAGCTCAAAAAGTCTACATATACAAATTTTAGCTTTTGTTATGCATTAACTTGAAAACTTAATAAGAACTTATAGTGAAACTCACTTTGTATAACTTATAAAACCCACACGTATGAAATTTTATCTTCCATTATATGTTGACTTGAAAACTCAATAAGAACTTGCATTGAAACTCGGTGGCTTATAAATTAAAAAACCCATATACACAAAATTTTATCTTTTGTTATATATTAACTTCAAAACCTATTAAGAACATAGTGAAACTTGTTAGGTATACCTCAAAAAACCCACATGCATAAAAATTTATATTCTATTATATATTAACTTGAAAATCCAATAAGAATTCACACTGAAAGTAAGTTGACATAATTCAATGTACAAATTTTAGATACTAACATATATTAACTTGAAAACCCAATAAAAATTAATAGTGAAACTCGGTAGGTATAACTTGAAAAACCCATATGTATGAAATTTTATCTTCCATTATATATTAACTTGAAAGTTCAATAAGAACTCATAGTGAAACCTAGTTGGTATAACTCGAAAAACTTGTGTACAAATTTTATCTTCAAATGTATATTTACTTGGAAACCTAAATTGCATGATCTAAAAGATTTTCTTAAATATATACCACTCTTTGAGTTTTCTAGATTATGCAATTTGGGTTTCACAACAACTACTAAATATGTACAAAAACCCTATTTAGTATATAATAGAAGACAAAATTTTGTACATGTGGGTTTTTTAAGTTATGCCAATCGAGTTTTACTTTAAGTTTTTATTTGAATTTTAAATTATGATATAATGGAATATAAACTTTTGTACACGTGGGTTTTTAGAGTTACACCAATTGAGTTTCACTATAACTTCTTATTGAGTTTTCAAGTTAATATATAATGGAAAATAAAATTTTATGTATATTGATTTTTCGAGTTATACCAACCAAGTTTTACTATAAGTTTTTATTAGTTTTCAAATTAATATATAATAATATTAGTTTTCAAATTAATATATAATAATATTAGTTTTCAAGTTAATATATAATAAATGATAAAATTACGTGCACGTGGGTTTTTCGAGTTATACTAACCAAGTTTCAATATAAGTTCTTATTTAGTTTTCAAATTAATATATAATATAAGATAAAATTTTATGCATACGGGTTTTTCGAGTTATACTAACCAAATTTTACTATAAGTATTTATTATGTTTTCAAGTTAATATATAATAAAAGATAAAATTTCATGAATGTGGGTTTTTTGAGTTATGCAACTGAGTTTTACTATAAATATTTATTGGGTTTTTAAGTTAATAAATAATGGAAGATAAAATCTCATTCCATACTTTAGCTAGAAACTGTATTTTTTTAAAGATGGAAGAAAGATACTTCTCATTAGTTATTACCTCTAATAAAGGAGAATGCATGGCTCCCTGCAGTAGTACTAGTACTAAACAATGAAATCCTCCTCCCAATGTGTTCCGTGCTCTCTATTTATGAAGATATATATACATCAATTAATTGGTGTGTGGCTAGCTCCAACTTCCATATGTGAGACCTACAACCTTTTGTGCTACACTGCTTTCACTATTTGCCCAGTTGGTTCTTCCCACCCACCGCACTAACACACACAAACCAGAATATAGACAACCCTTTCTTTCTTTCACTCTCTCCATGCCCCAAAGGCAAAGCATTGCTTTTGCCTTTCCCACTCGTCCTGTCTGCCCTTTCATTCTGGCCCATTCGTCGGAGTTATTATAATTGCAACATCCCATTCAATGTCTTTTGCCTTTATCAAACACCTCTTTCAAACCGTTTCTACTTTGGCACCTGCCGTTTGCTCCATGTGTTTTCTGAGATTAAACCTGCTAGTTTGGCGGTTGGCTGTTGCTTTTCATGGGGATTTGCCCAGCTTTGTTTCATGTTATTTCTTGCAAAACACATGAAATGCCAGCCTGGCATTCTGAGCCCACTTGGTTTGATGAGGAAGAAGGCATGCAGGGGGGCTACAACAAATTGAAGAGGGAGAGATGAATCTGATGATCTTCTTAATTTGGTCATGCCCAATATGCTAAAAGTTCCAAGCTTGTAAAGACCACAGTTGGCACAATGATACTGACTCTAGCAAAAGTCATTGTTCACCACACTGCATAAACTGCATTTTACTTTGTTCTACTTATTGATGTTCATGTGGCCTTTTTTTTCTGGAATGGAAACATAACCCTGAAGATAGGACGCATTGATCTTTTCTGCAGGCACTTTGCATAATTTGGTCTTTGGACGTTGATTTTTACTGTGGGTATGAGGAGGTGCTTGAGCTGCAGAAGAATTCAGTACACATAAGAAAGGTTCTTGATAGTGCCACTATAGTCGAAGAAAGATATTTAGTCAGTATGCTAGCTATCGAGAGGATAAATAATATTTAGTTTGGCATGCCTCTGATTTAATCCCTTTTTCTTTGGTTTTTTCAAGGGATATTCTGTGATCTAAACATTAACACGAGGGGTTGGTGTGAAAGAAAACATCTTAGTAAGATTCGAAAAGGAAATGCATTAGGGAGCCAAACTAAATTAATTTGGAGCTGTAAATGACAACCAAAGTATTCAGACTTTAATGAAAATTAATGGTCATATAAATTTGGCCGAATTAAACATACCTTCTCATTTTTCAATTAAAAACTCTTAATTAAACCCTAAACCCCAAATATAACTTTAAAATATGTTCATATAGCTTATATTAGGTGCATATTTAATTTGAACCTTTTTAGTAGATCCCACAAAATAATATATATATATATATACACACACACACATTCATATTAAAAGTAGAATGCATAAGAAAGAAGTTGATAAAATTTTATCTTTTTTGGGTATTATTATGACCTATTTTTAGATTTTTTTAAAAAATACTAGTTAATATATATTTTAAAATTAATTTTTATTATAATTATTTTAATAATTAAGATAAAAGGATTAAAAATCTCAGATTGAGTTGGAAATTTTATAATCACCCTTATTATTTATTTTCTTATTTATATATATAGATTTTACATAGTAGGACCTACTAAATAACTCTAAATAAAAGTTATATCTCATGTGAGCAGTATGAGGTATATATGTATCATGGATGCGTCTGCATGCAATTATAAATTTTTCGATAAATGCAGCCAGTAGGAGCTATATATTCTAGATAGGTGTAAAAGTTGAAAGATAATAGCACCCTGAAACTAGATTAATTTACCAATTTCAAGCTTACTTTGACATGCATAAGCCTATTCCAACCATTCATGTCAAATTTCATCATGCTGAACTGCTCAATTATTTTTTCTACACAATGGATCATGATATTCATGTATATCACAGCCAAGACTTACCTTAAATCCCAATGGTTATTTACAGGGGTAAGTTCTGAGGTTCAGACAAAACGATGACTGATCACTTATCAATGGATCATGAAGGTTACCCAAATATATATGTCGGGAAATATTAATGTTCTGTTTATCATCAAAAGGGTCTTTTTGTTCGTGATTAATGCCCAATCCCTCCACTTGGGTAAAGACAGAGCTGTCCATTATAGAAATTTCAGGTAAAGACCATTGTCAACAGTGCCAAATAGTTACTCAGCAGTGATATATGAGTCATGCGACGGCTTACTTCGCATTTTCATTGAGGTGTCGGCTGTGGGACATGGTTGATGGCTTGATGCTACTCAAGTCAAGATGGAAGTTGAGACGTCCCTTTTATATATTCATGAACGATGAAGTGAACAGCATCTGCAATTCTAAATGGGCGTCCATGCATAGAAAATTAGAAATACCAATCTAGGTGTCGTTGAAACCAAGCCAATTTCGTATCGGCATCTTGTGGAATTAACAGCATCAGCACGTAATTGTGTGGAAATTCGTAGGGAAGGAGAGGTGGTGATTAATTACGGTTCAAAATTATCAGATTCCTCTTGTCTGAGGATTAGGTGTTGTCATCTAAAAGTGGGTTGAGGTCTATGAATGATGGTCCATGGGACATGGTAGATGCTGTGTTAAAGCCGAACACGCAATTATGAATCAACTGTTTGGCGTTTGCTTTGGCGTTATATCATCATCCACGGGACTGCAACTTTTGAAAGAAAAATTGTGACTATTATCCCTTTACATGAGGAGGTTTTGAGAAGAGCATGTTGATACCGGTTTGTCTCGCTAGACACTAATTTAGGCTCCGTAGATAAAAATGGACTCGAACCGATTTTAATTTCTTCAACATCTCGTCTATCTTCCTTTAAAGTGACTTATATACATTTACGCATTGTTGTGTGTGGAGCCCGATTGTTGCCGGAAATCGTCGCCGCAGCTCGCAGGGGTGACCGGAGATGGAAGAGAACGAAGAAGAGGAAAGATTTGAGGAAGAAGGGCCAGCAACCAGGCGTTGGAAAACTCCAGCCAGGGCTCTAACTGCTGTTTGGAAAACAGCTTATGGCGCCTCGACGCTCGGGAGCTGGCGCTAAAGCATCCGGGCGCCTAGGTTAGTGCCCAGGCGCTTGCGTCGCGGGCAGAAACCGCGTGGAGTGATTCTAAGCGGTTCTAAAACTTGTTTTTAAGTATTTTTTTACCGTTTTCTTCGTTGTAATCCTAATTTATGATATTGGGAGAAAGAAAGACCTTTATTTTTTATTGGGATAAGGTTTTGGATTGTTGATTATTTATAATTTCATTGTACCGGGTGTTGGTGGTAAGGTAAGAGGCTTATAAGATATTGGTGGTGAGGTAAGAGGCTTATAATCTCTTTTGATATAGCAGAGGCTTTTGATCATGTGTCACATAGTTTTTTATCGTCGATAAAAGGAGGATTGTCCACATTATATATGTTTGTTCATCGTATTTAATTTGATTTTTCTTCTTGTTATTATTATTCTGATGATTGTTACAAATTGGAATTTCACATCAATTTTGTAACAATTGGTATTGAATCCTGGTTGGGTTGGTGTTTCACTTAGATCAGTGTTGAATTTGAGTGGGAGTTATGATGAAAGTCAAAAAGGGTAAATATAAAGGTTCAATGGGAAGAATATCCGGTGGTGGAAGATGTAGATGGAGGACTACTTGTATTAAAATGATATATATTTGTCATTGACAAGAGAAAAGCCACAAAAGATGCTAGATGAAGAGTTGACATTATTGGATAGGAAGGTTTTGGCATAGATCGGACTATCTTTGACAAAATGGGTTACTTTCAACATCTCCAACTAGAAGACCACTTCAGGTTCAATGTCAGTGTTAGTTAGGTATTATAAGAAACAACCTATTTCTAATAGACTTTTCTTGTTGGAAGTATGATTACTTTGAATATGTCTGATGATTATTTTGTTGCAAATCATTTGAATGAGTTTAACACCATTTAGTCACATCTTAAATCTTTAGATGTCACTTTTACTAATGATATTAGAGTTTTAGTGTTTTATGTTCATTACCGGATAGCAATATATCCAAGAGGGCTCTTAAGTTTGATGATGTAATTAGTATAGTCTTGAATGACGAACTAATGAAGAAGAGTTTTGGTGATGATGATGGAACATCAAGTAGTAGTGTTTTATCGGTTGATAATAGCAAAAGGAAAGAAAGAGGTAAAAGCCGCACTAGGTGGTCATCAAAAGGAAGGGGTAGGCTAAAATCTAAGGGTAAATTCAAGAGCAAAATAGTGTGTTAGATTTGCAATAATGAATGACATGCGAAGATGGATTGTCCAAACCGAGGAAAGGATAGAGCAAATGTGGTAAATCCTAGTAAAGAGTATGATGACTTATGTTTGTCTGTTTATACAGATTTTAAATCTGAATCATGGTTTGTAGATTTTTGGGCTTCATTTCATTACGTTGTTCATAGGGAATAGTTTTTAAATTATGTTGAAGGTGATTTTGGGAATGTGACCATTGGTAATAGGCAGGAATGTAAGATTGTTAGTAAGGGGACAATTTAGTTGAAGTTGCAAAATGGAGGACAATTATTTCTACAAGAGGTGAATTACATATTGGAGTTGAAAAAGAATCTTATATCTGCTAGCAAGTTAGACAGTGAGGGCTACAAGGTGCCATTCGAGGAAAATCAGTGGAAGATTAGCAAAGGAGCAAAGGTAGTGATGAAGGGTGAGAGAGTTAGAAGTCTATCTCTATTCTCTAATATGTTGATCATGTTGTTTCTTCGGCAGCTGAAAAGAATAAAAAACCAATATTATGACATCACAGGTTTGGTCACTTGAGTGAAAATGACAAGTTTTGGTAAGAAGAAAAGAGTTAGATTTTACAATCCAAGGAAGTTTTGAAAGGTATGAAATATGCAAACTTTGATTTTTGTGAAAACTATGTGTTTGGTAAGGAGAAAAGAGTTAGATTTATGAAGGATGATAAAGAGAAGAAATCTGAAAGATTGGAGTTAGTTTATACATATATATGAGGTCTTTCTTCTGTAAAATCATTTGGTGGTAACTCTTATTTTGTGACCTTCATAGATGATTCGATTAGGAAGACATAAATTTATACCCTTAAGTAAAAATCTGATGTCTTTGGAATTTTTAAGGTATAGAAGACTCTTATTGAGAATGAAACAAGGTTAAAATTGAAGTGTCTATTGTGTGACAATGGTGGTGAGTAATACAATAAAGAATTTGATGATTATTGCTCTACTGATGGGATCAGAAGGGTAAAAACTATACCAAGGTCGCTGCAGCAGAATGGGGTCGCCTAGAAGATGAACATGGCCATCAAGGAGAGAGCTCAGAGTATGAGATTATATGCTGGCTTGCCTTTGTAACTTTAGGAAACACTTGTAGATGCAACAATTTTTCTAATCAATAGGAGTCCATCAAGTGCATTGGATGGTGGTATTCCAGGAGGTATGGTCTGGTAAATTAGTTAATTATTCTTTCTTGAAAGTATTTAGTTGTATTACATATGCGCATGTGGATCAAGAAATGAGGAGAAAGCTTGAATCTAAATCCTAAAAATGTGTTTTTAGTGGATATGATGGTGATGAGTATGATTGTCGCTTATGAGATTATGAGCATAACAAGGTCATATGAAGCCGGAATGTGAGATTCAATGAGGATTGTATGTACAAGGATCAAGTATAAGAAAAGAATGAAGAAACTGAGGAGAAAGATTATATGGAACTTAATAAACTGAAGGATAGAGTGATACCAACATCTCAGAGGAATGAAAATGAAAGCTCAGATGAGACTGAAGGTGATGAGGAACCACAAATTGATTCTAATGGCTCTATTTCTCCATCAGGGAATGATGTTCCTCAATTGAGGAGGAGCACACGTAAAAGGAAGTCAGTACATAAACTTTGTTTACCATGATATCATATTTTGTATATTGATGCAAGAAAACTAGAGTGTTTTGAAGAAGCTATGTAAGATGGATTTGTCTTAAGTGAGAGCAAGCCATGGGTGATAAGATGTCTTCTTTGGAGCAAAATTATACTTGGGAATTGGTGCAATCCCCGACAAAGAAGAAATTTCCACAGAACAAGTGGGTCTACTGGCTGAAACATGAGGTAAATGGGACAAAGTGGTTCAAGGCTAGACTTATAGTGAAGGGATTCAGTCAGAAGTATTAATTTTAATGAGATTTTACCCCCAGTAGTGAAATTGGCTTCTATCTGGACAATATTGAGTATTGTGGCTATGAAAAAATTACATTTAGAGTAGCTTGATGTGAAGACGACTTTCCTTCATGATGATTTGGAGGAGGAGATTTATATGCAACGACTAGAAGGATTTGAGGTCAAGGGAAAGGAAAACTTAGTATGTTGATGTAAGAGAAGTTTTTATGGACTGAAACAGGCACCAAGACAGTGATATTTAAAATTTGATAGTTTTATGTGGGAAACTAAATTTGCTAGGTGTAATGCAGATCATTGTGTATATCTATGAAGGTATGAAGATGGTGATTTTCTAATTCTCACTTTACTTGTAGGTGACATACTTGTGGCAAGTTCATGCATGAAGAAAATCAATGACTTGAAGCAGAAGTTGGTGGGAAAGTTTTCTATGAAAGACCTGGGGGAGACAAAACAATTTCTTGGAATTTAGATTATCTGAGATAGGAAGGACATGAAATTGTGGCTATCATAGGAAGGGTATGTAGAGAAGGTGTTGACAAGATTCAACATAGACAATGCTAAACCAGTGACTACAACTCCACGTGGACACTTTAAGTTGTCAAAAGAGTTAAGGGCATGAGAATGTGTCATTCTTTGGCCATTGGGAGTCTTATGCATGGTATGGTGAGTACTAGACCGGATATTGCACATGCCGTGGGAGTTGTGAATAGATTAATATCTAACCCCAGAAATGAACATTGGCAAGCTATAAAGTGGATTTTCAAGTATCCAAAAGGTACTTCTAAGTATTTTTGTGTTTTGGGGAAGAAAATATTGATGTACGAGGTTATGTGGACTCAGACCATTGTGTTGATAGAGATAATGACAAGAGTACAACACGATATGTTTGTTGTGGGTAGATCCCTCAATTTAGTTCCACATTTAATACTTACTAGGGTAAGATCTTATTTATAAGTAGGAATGGACTATAGATCTTTAATTTAACTAACCACTTTTAAAGAAATCACTTAGCTTATTGTTTGTACTTTGGGCTGAGTTGACAAATGGTCAGAGCTTCCTGGTTCTGTATTAGATGGTGGACTGAACTATAAACTTTAACTTGCTGCCGGTGTTAGAATAATTTCAATATCATGCAAATATACACGGTTGAAATAAGTAATATAATGATAAATTTGAGTATCGTTCCCATAGAGAGATTTCTTTAAATTAATTAAAGAAAATAAAATTAAGAGCAAAACAAAAATAATTGACTTAACTAAATCTAAATAATAACTTTAAATAAAAGAAGAAGTTAAAATGATAAAACTCGTTCTAGAGTCGAATTTCCCTTAACATCAATTTAATCTACATCAAATCTTTCTCTTATCTTTTATTCCCTTGAATTGTCAACCTAGGATAATTATATGACATAATGGCTCCCGCTCATTCATGCTTCTATTATTTTGCCTCAATTTCTACCTCCCGGTGATAATTGATTAAACAACAAAATAATGCATTAAGAATTGCCTTACAATCGCATTCGATGTTATATATCTCTTGACTACAGTCAAAAGACTCATCGTATAATGAATTATGAATGACTAATTTAATTAATTTCTCTCAAAATCTAATTAAACCTCATGATCTAAAATATAGGCGATTAATCTATTCTTAGCATTTAGAACATAATAATTCAAACAATCCGATTGAATAAAAGAATAAGAAGTTGAAATAAATTCAATTAAATCATGTTAAGTTCCATTCTTCTCTAGAACAAAATATACGACACTCTATAATAAAAATAGAAAACATTATAAAGAAGAAATTAATTTTTGTTATGAAAGAGAAAAAATTCAAAAACTAAAACTACTTTCACTACACTCCAAAGCCAAGAGATGAGATGTGATATCTTAAACAGCAAATGACCACCCCTTTATATAGAAGTGGAGATACAAGAATTCGAAGAGGGTGTTCATAAATCGACGTAAGCTAATTAATTATGATGTCCTTTCAAGTTTCCAACTCCTCGACTCCATTGAACACCGTAAATTGTAGCCATTAGGTGGCCATGACTTTTCAATTCCAAAGTTTAATTTATTCATCTTTTTCTCTATTGAAACACCAAAATTAAGCATATCTAATAAAATTTTAATTAACTAAAAAATAAAGTAAAATATCACTTAATTAATAATGTTTATACTCGGGAAGTACAAAATTACATTAAAAACATGGGTAAATATTGTATACTTTAAATACTTAACAGCTGGTCACAGACCAAAAAACAAAGAAGGTCGTGAGCTGGGGCTAGCAATGGACAAAGTGTAAAAATTTTTGGGATAAAATTTCCTAAGGTGGGTGGATTATAAGATCTTTCAACTTAGTCTTACATTTAATACCTACTAGGGTATGATCTTATTTATAAGTGAGAATGAACTATAGATTTTGAATTTGGTTAACCATATGTGAAAAGATGACTTAGTCCATTATGTTGCACTTTAGGCCGGGTTGTTATAAATCTTCGACACATTAATTATTTAACTAAGAAAATCCAATTAAGCTTACCTTCCTTGAAATTTAGGTTACCATTAGACTATTAATTAATATCATATTTTAATTCCAATTAAGAATGTCAGTTATTTATTTTGTTAATAATAGCTTGAATATATATATATATTAATAATAATTTATTAATTTTTACTAACTCTAATTAATTATCCTAATATTAGTTAGATAGTCGTATCTAATTATTTAATATATCTTTTATTAAAATTTCAAGGATATCAATTGTAAGATTATTTTAAATTACTTAACTTGGTAAAAGTTTAAACTTTATTCATTATAAGCATGATATTATGACTCAACGCTTGTGATTATTATATCATTATATTCTAATAATTAATACCTTAATTTACCAATACAACCAAATAAGGTTCTTATTTTTTATATTTTAGTAGTGACTTCATGAATATAAATGATTATAAATATTGAATGATAATTTAATACTAATCCCATTTTAACTAGGAAAATATTCTTGGAACAATTATAATATGTTGATTTACTATCCCAATCCCGTTCACTCTCAACCTGGACCAGAACTGTTACAATAAATCAAACTACTCGTAAATCAATTAATTTGGTTGACCCAAAAACCTAAACGGCTACGATAGAACCCTCTCGACATTTCAAGATGGAGTACGTCACTAATGCACAAATAATGTATGAATGACATGCAAATCCCTAGTAGGATGCTACGTGAATGTCATAATGATGGTCACACCAAAAATAAGTAAAATAGCAAACAAAATTCTCGTAAAATTCTAGAATAAAACAGACAGAATCTCTCTTAAAAGTGCAATAAGGGGACACCCGTTAAAATAAAGCACAATATAGTATATATAAAAACAATAGTTTTCACCACAATAAGATTCAAAACATTAATGCATGTCGCAATTAGGGTCTAACCCCACCTGCAAATCATGTCATCACATTTGGTTCACTTTCATCTTGGCATAGCAAATCATTCCTGAACATTTAAAACATTTCCCAAAAACATTTACAGAACATTTCTAAAACACGTCCAAATATTTTTATCAGGGCATATGAGCCTCACAAACACATTCACATATATACAAACACGTATATCCACAACATATTCAAACCGCATCACATTATACGCAAAAGTCGACCCGACGCCAGGTATGTGCGTGCAATGTAATCACTACTCCTTCATCAAGGCCGACATGTTATATTCATATTCCTCACCTACATATATAATAAGAAAACATCAGCAACGATTGTCACTGGTCCAAAAATAACTAATATCAAACTAAAACATGAGAGCTAACTCTCATGGAAAGTAAACAATCATATTTCTTCCTCAGAACTCTCATAAGGGCAATTACAGAGGAGCCATTGAGCAACTGGCTCAATAGTGTCCCCATCTAATTGGTACTATGCCACTCTCGGCAATACTTTTCTAATCCCACTCTTGGGAAACCTGTGTCCTAAGCCCTCTCTAAACCTCCATATTTCTCCTGGCCTTAAGCACGTAGGCTGAGTACTCTCAGGCATGTGCCTTTAGTACTCTTTGAACCGTAAGTCCGGACACACGCTGTACTTAACAGTACCCGTAAACCTCCACGTCCTCTGGGTGTGAGGCATTCAGACGAGGAGTTATCAGGATCCCTTGGGAATGGAACATTCCGCTCACTAATCTAGAGCCCACTTTGACTGGCATGTGCACCCGCTTGTGGTACGTGTGAGTCGATTCACCTTCTCTTGTCTCACTGAAAACTCGATAAAAATTATGTATAGGGCTGGGACAGAATTTATTATAATAGGCCTAAAGGCAACTTGAGGTGGATTTTATTTTAAAAAATAAACTCGAGGGATCTCATCCTCGAGGGTTGTTAATTCCAAAAAATAATCGATTAGATGACTCGTGTTAGGTGGGGTCTCATAAATCATCCACCTAACATGTCCAACGATCTAGAAATCAAATTACCGACAGAATGGAGCGATAAAACCTGAGAAGCGTGTCCTAACGGACCTGGTAGAAGCTTCAAGCGTGTCCATGTGCCTAGGCGGCAAGCTCCTACTCCGTACCTACACATCAAACTAAATACTAACGCCCGCTCATGATGCATACACACATCCTATAGCATACTCACATCAACCATGCATCAATCAACACACATCAATAATAATCAGTATAAGTTTTCCTACTCTACGTTGCATTAGATTACAATACTTATTTAGTCTACCTAATTAATTCCTTAGCATTCATTTTAATATCACACAATCACACATATTCATATTTTTATTAACATAAAAATATCTAACACATCAATCATTCAATCCTAGCATCCTAGCATGATGTACTAATAATCATTACTTTTAAATAATTAAATTAAAATAAATTATACCTTGCACGTCGTCGGCAATTGACGACAGCAAGGGTTTTGTCACGTGGTTCGAGGCTCGAATTCGGCACCTTGTGGCATCCGAAGTTTGATCGGGTTCGACTGGAGGGATTCAGTGGAAGATCAGATGATTTCTGACAAATTTTGGTGAATCCTGTTTCACGGTGGGTTCGGGCAGTTTTCTGATAGTTTTCTGGTGGTTTTCCGGCGACTCTTTCGATGGGGCAATAGGGGGTAAGAGTCAACACCATCTCGGCGAGCTCTACCCAATGGTGGTGACGACAAGGGAGGTCATGGCGGTGATGACCGCCGGCTGCGGCATGGAGTTTGGTGGGGGCAGTCGGTTACTCCGATCGGGCCCACGGTCAGCCTCACCGGCGGCGCTAGGTAGGTCAGAAATGTCAGGGAGGTCGAGGGGATGGGTGTCAGCGTCGTGACGGCAGCGGAACGGCATAGACGGTGGTAGAATCGCGTTGGGTGTGGCAGCACAATCAAGGGGCGATTCTAGCATTTCGACAGCTGGACGGTGGCCAGGGGTGCTTGGGATGACTTGATGATGACATGGCAGGGCTGGGTAGCAACGATCGGCGGTCGAAGGCGGCGCCCATGGTAGGTATGGGAGGCGACAATAGCGGCGGTCGAGGGTTTGGGGGGAAACAAAACTGTCGGGGTAGTCGGTGGCAATTTCGTAAATAAAACTTGACTTGACTCCGGCTTGAGCAAAAAATAATAACTAATTCATAATAAATCCTTAAAAAATATAGAAAAATTGGGAAAAATCCTATAAAATAAAACAAACACCACGACATCCAAATGACATGCTCTATAACTAATAACTCACTCAAATACGATCTAACGAAAAAGCAAAACCATTAACTGTATACTCTCATATCTATTGATAACTTAGTTAGCTGATGCGTATGTGACGCTATCATCGAATACTTGGGCATACATGAACCACCCTTATACCACGTGCACACGGTCGACCTTGGCCCCACGCACTTGTTCTGAAAGCTGAACTGACTCGGACCACGGTCGAACCAACCAGCTAATGACTATAAAATCCTAACTCAAGTCGAAGGTTTTACATTAACTAATCCAATAGTAATTAATTGTACTTGTGATTCAATTAATAATTAATAACGCATGATGATATACACTTATTAACTTACTAAGATGTAAATACATCATCTTGTTATTTTAATTAATTATAATCAGTTAATTAATAGATTACAATGTCATTCATTAATTCATTAACGATAATAATTAACAAACACATATATTAGTAATTAAATACATGCTATTAGTTAATTATCATTTTATCATTGGCTAAGGGTGAATCTTGATTTGAATAATTATTTAATTTAAAAAGGGTAAGACATTAATGTGTTGTCATGTTAATAAAGTATTTATGTCATCAGTAAAACTTTAGTTAAGTGATGAAGTAATGATATTTTATAAAGATTAGTAAATATTTGGTTATAGTTATTCCATGGCGGGTTACAGCTTGAATTAAGTGTTATTAACTTTTGGGTGATTTAAGCTATAATATGATTATAAATTTATGGATTGATAAAACAATTATTAATTAAATTTTATCAATTATTGTTTTCCTTGGTGTGTGATGTTATTTCATGTCGCATTCATGACATTCATCTAGATCTTGTTAAGTAGGATCTAATCTAATTCTTTTTCCTTAAACTAGAGTTCGCTTTTGCTACTTGCACATTTGTTCAACTGTGTTGTGATTTGAGGTTCATATAATTACTCGAAATATTATATATTCCTATTTAGCATCCTTGGTCGGCTTGAGCACCCGTTTGACCACCATACGCTGAGTGCAACCAGGGTAAAAGAATTGACTCAGTCTGACACGAGGTTGCACTCTTAAAATTCTTCAAAGATTAAATACTTGCCCTCATGCCGAAAGGAGTGATAGGGACCAATGGCACAAGATGACTCATTATACACTTGTGATAGTGAAAGAGTGAGTTAATGATAAATATTGGTAACTATAGTTCGTGGGCCATGTAGCATTTGTGTATAATATATGAGATTGTAGTTAGATGGGGCGGCCAACCCTCTCGGCATAATAAGAGCTCGGCATAGGCTCATAATTACTAAAAAACTTAATTAATGGTGCTATGGAATATATTAACTTGTTTCTTGTAATTATATGACTTAGTATTTTTATCACTAACGTGAAATTGCCTTCGCAGGTGTGAACATGAAAGGATAGGTAGAGCTGGATAGCTGGAGGACTTTGTTATTAGACTATTATTTTTTCTTATATGCCATTATAGTTCTAGGTTGTTTACAGGACATTGAGATTTCGGTTCATTTGATGGGTCTTGGATTATTCCAAGCATTGGTTATATTATATTTTATTTTATGGCATGACTTAGAATTTGAAATTTAACTAATTCTTTGAGTATGAATTTAATTTGTACGATTAAAATTTTTTACGTCATGGATTTAATAGAAAATTGATTTATAAGATATTTAGTTTTATATTGTAATACTTGGCTTGTGGCTTGGAATAGGCAGGTCATTATATGTGGTATCAGAGCCAACTGGTTCTATGTTAGATGGTGAATTGGGCTTCTAAGATGGTGAGCTGGGTTCCATGTTAGATGGTGAACTGGGCTTCTAAGATGGTGGGCTAGGTTTCTAAGCTACAGAAAATTGTTACTTTATCTTTAATAAAAGCCAAGTATGTGGCTACTACTTGTAATGACTTGGCCCAAAGTGTAACATAATAGCCAAAGTCATCTCTTAAAAAGTTGTTAACTAAGTTAAAGATCTATAATTTATTCTCACTTATAAATAAGATCTTAGCCCAGTAGGTATTAGATGTGAGACTAACTTTAGGGATCTCATAATCCACCCACCTTAGAATTTTGTCCTCGAAATTCCTACTTTTAGCCCGTTGCAAGCCCAGTTCACCACCTTCTTTGGCCTATGACTGGCATCCTAGCCAGCATCTCTAGTCCAACCTACCATCTATCACAGAACCAGGAAACTCTGATACCATTTGTAACGACCTGGCCTAAAGTACAACATAATCGGCTAAGTCATCTCTTCAAAAGTAGTTAATTAAATTAAAGATATATAGTTTATTCCCTGCTTATAGCTAAAGATCTATAGTTCATTCTCAGTTATAAACATGATCTTAGCCCAATAGGTATTAGATGTGCGAATAAGTTGAAGGATCTCACACTACTAAATTAAGTAAAGAATTTATTTGGCTTAAGGAGTTGATGAGTTAATTGGGTTTTGATGTAGTGGATTAAAGTTTATACAGTAATAGTCAAAGCGAAATTCATCTTGCTAAAAACTTGACATTTCATTCACGGACTAAGCATATTTACTTAAGGTACCACTTCATTCGATCCTTGTTGGAGGATGGATAATTGAAATTAGTGAAGATTATGGATAGCAAGAATCATGCTGATATGTTGACAAACCCAATGGATGGTTAGAAGTTGAGCTTTTGCTCAACTTTGGTAAATTTGTGTTAAATGTGAAGGATTGGATAGAACACGATCAATGGAAGGCTTGAGGCACAAAGGTATGAGATTACTAAGGTTGCAATATGTCTCCAAGTGGAAGATTGTTGTGTGTGGAGCTCGATTGTCTCTGAAAATCGTCACCGGAGCTCGTGGGGGTGACCAAAGATGGAAGAGAATGAAGAAGAGGAAGGATTTGTAGAAGAAGGACCAGCCCTCGGTGGCTGGAAAATTCTAGCCCGGGTGCTAATTACTGTTTGGAAAATAGTTTATGGTGCCTAGATGCCAGACCAGCTGCCAAGTGCTGGCACTACAATGCCAGGCCAGTGTCTAGGTGCTGACGTCGTGGGCAGAAACTGCGTGGAGCGGTTCTACATGGTTCCAAAACTTGTTTTTAAGTTTGTTTTCACTGTCTTTTTCATTGTAACCCTAATTTATACGATTGGGAGAGAGGTGAGACCTTCATTCTTCGTTGGGAGAAGATTTTGGGTTTTGGATCCTTTGTAATCTCACTGTATTGGGTGTTGGTAAGGAGGTAAGAGGGTTATAATCTCTTTGAATATAATGGAAGCTTTTGATAGTGTATCCCGTAGTTTTTGATCCCCAATAAAATGAGGATTTTCTATGTTAAATCTGTGTGTTCATTGTACTTGATTTGATTTTTCTTCTTGTTATTATTATTCCACTGGTTGTTACAACTTGGAATTCCATATCAATTTTGTAACAATAAGTATAATTTGATGAAACCTAAACATTGAATTAAGATAGAAATATTAGCATGCTTTGGTTTTAAAATTAATTCGGTTTGATTTTTGGCAAAATTGAAGAAAACTTTATGAAGAATATAATGTTTTAGTTTGGAGCTGAACCCAAACTAGTTGTAAAAATAACCTAACATTTTTTTCTAAATAAAACCTAAGCTGCCTAAATCCCCAATCAATCCCGATGCTTATTAAGAAATTTCTTATTATTGTCCTCTCTACAACTGCTACACTCCTCCCCTCTCCACCCTCTTTGTCTCCGGTGCCCATCTTCCCCTCTTGGTCCTCTTTCACAAATATCTAGGAATATATATATATGCACAATCATGCCACAGTTTTAAAACTCGAGACATGAACTCAACTTAGTATATCATAGAGTGGAGTTAACCTAAGCCAACTTGGAATTATTTATATTATTATTTTTAATATATAAATAATAAGTTACATGAAATTAGTATATAATACTCTTTTTGATACTTGAAATTGAGAAATACATGGTTTATATTATTTAAAAGTATTGATTAAGCTAATATAAAAGAAAAGTAATATATTTTAATAACTCTTAATACATGACTCAAGGAGTTTGACTTGACAAGTTATATAGTTGTGTCCCCTCGAAAAGTTTTTAAAGTAAAAAAAGAGTTTTGGAACTATGACTCATGCAAATAAGGCCTAATTAGACCAATCCATTGGCTAGATTCTAAGCATAAATCCAACAATTTCTAATTCCCACGATATAAAAAGTGTGGATAAAAGGACTAAAAATGTGGACATAGCTTGTACCTACACTTAAATTGTGGAGAGCGTAACGTGGATTTTTGTGGCGTGGGGATGAGTGTAAATCCACGGCTAATACTCTCAATGTGGGCATAGGAGTCAACAAAATTCCACGTTTAAATTTCAACGATCAGATAATAATATCTTTCTCCACATTTTAGTATATTGCTCTCCACATTATTACATTGTGGGGTTCTCATTCATCAAGTCTCAATAATTTCAAATTACACAGATTAAAAAAACCTGGGAAAAAATTTGGAGAAAACAACATATTTGTCCACATTATAAAATTGTTGTGTATTTACTAGTTTTTTGAATTATTAATCTCCACATTATAACATTGTGGGTGTAAGTAAAATAATGTTGATATGTTCTATGGTAAATTTAAAATATAAAATGAAAAATATTAGAAAATTAATATTTGATATTCATCGTCCACAAATAATATCAAGGAGTAGCATAATATAATAAAGTATTTCATTTGCAAATATCTAATTACCATACTAAATATATGCAAAAAAATTGGAGATACTTAAAGAAGGCTAAACATCTGTATGAATACATAGAAATTGAAAAAAAAACTTATCATTCCCGATCCATTTCTGAATACTCGAATTCTTGAGTTTGATTTTCTGCAAAAAAAAACGTCAAAAATTTATTTTGATACACATACATTTATATAAAACAAGATATAAAATATTAAAATTGATAATTACTGTTTCGGGAACATAAGAGTTCATAGAGTCCATATAAGGATGGTAACCTGCCAATTTCATAAGACTGTGTTCCAAGTTGTTCATTCGATTTTTCATTAGTCTTTCTTAATTTATCTTTCTCATCCAATTGGCTAGAAGTTCCTTCTTTATCTTGTTCCATTTTGCTTTCATTTTATTTATCATTTTTCTAGTTAAATGTTGAGATTCCACATGTCAACTCTTTCTAGACCCTAAAGTACTTAGAGTAACCATTTGCCCCATCTTACAATTTGACTTCTACGTGTGTGATTTTCACTTCTAACAATTAGAAGTGCCTTATTTTTTTCAAGCTTCTTCTGTGCATGTCGATGGTAAATCTACAGTACTAGAATGAATAGCTGCCTAAAATAGACAAAAAAATTGCTATTATTATAAGTATGACTAACTTGCACTAAATTTCAAGAAAAAATATAGCAATGTATAATATGTAGGAAACATTACCATGATCAATAAGGCAACTCCACTCATTGGTCCAGCTTTTGGAGTAAGTTCCCACCATCTTTATTCTAGAATCAAAATCAACATTATACACATAAAACTGATAACGTTTAAAGTTTAAATACTAAAATAGCATTTTTAATTGAAAACGTACAGTCACAACCCTAACATATGTAAGTGAATGACAACCTGGAGAATGGTTCAAATGCAAACTAGAACTCGATTTCTTATTAGTTTAACAGAAGTCCTGCAACCAAAGAATAATTATTACAGTTAAATTTAAGTTCAAACTATTAAAAGTTACAAAATAATTACCTCATATTTTGTGGGTAACCATTCAATACATGTTTTCCTATTCCTCTTTATGGCATCCAATTGGAATATTAGCGAGTGCATCTGTAAGTGATTTCCCTTATACATACTTCTCACGAATATTTTTTTCCCATGTCTCATGCACAATTCGCAATTGTCATGACCCATTTGTAGCAATTTTTATCACCAAAAGCCGTACCAATGTTCAATAAAAGAAAAGATTCATAATAATTAAATTGCATAGATTACTTACCTCAACACTGACGGTATAACTATTCTTTTTCATAAAGAGAAACATTTCTCCATGTTTCATGTGCATGGAAAAGTGCAAGCCTCGATTCCAATTTAAAAGCTAAGTTTGACAATTGACCCTGTTTGACTTTTTTCATTCAAGATAATCTCAAGTTGCTCTACATCTTTCAAATATAGGATAGAGTTCCTCAGACTTGTTTTATCTCTAATCCTCTTTTAGAATTAGTTCATACTGGCATTGGCTAAATAGATGGTTGATCAGAGGAGGGGAAAATTGGTAAATCGGACATGATAAAAATAAGTGAATCTGCCGTATTATTTACTAATCTTCGATGCCGCTCACTATTAAAAGTCATATTTATATGAACAAACAAAATTATGATAAAACAATGAAAATCAAATGTTAAAACAGTTATGTCACATACAATCGACAAACTTTTCAAATATATAATCAATAAAGATAGATTATATAGGTTATACCTCAAGAAGAGGATGTCCTACTAGTGGATCCACAGTTGCAAAAATTGGAATCTAAATCAGAATCAGTTTTCGAAGGAGTCACTGAATCGGATCGAATCGGTTTAAATCGGTCAAAAATTGGTTCAGTTGAATCGGTCCAAATTAGTCATATACAATAACTTGACAACTCATAACATAAATATATAAAAATTAGGTATTGATGTCATTTTGATATTATTGTGTATATTATATTTTATGAATTTTTTTGGATTTTTTTGAATTATTTAAAATTTGTAATTATTTTTTACTTGAGTCGGAGCCGAGTCAACTTTTAATTATGAGAATGCCACCATGTGTATTTCTTTTACCCTGATTCACTCCACTCCCCCTCCCCCCCCCCCCCACACACACACACACACGCCCCGCTCCTTCACCCTTGCTGCTGCCGCCGCCGCCCTGCCCAGCCTCCCCCTGCCAGCATCGCCCAATCCCCCGCCCCCTTGTGCCTCCCACCCTGCCCCGCCACCCCCTTCCTCGTCAGCCTCGACCGTCCCCCGTGCACCTCGCCGCCGCCCCCGCCTAACCCACCCCCCTACGCCACCGGCCACGCCCGATCCTCCTCCTTCTGCCCCTGCTGGTCTCGCCCCATCCCCCCCCTTCCCCACCTCGTTGTCGCCCCCCCTTGTTGCTCGCCCTTGCCGCCTCGTCCCCGGCTGCCGTTCGGAATTAGCTCGAATCGGCCGATTCCAAAATCGGCTCGAATCGACTGATTCACGGACCGATTCGTATTAAACCCTATTTACCACCTTTTCGGATCGGAATCCTTTCAATCCGATTTAAATCGGCCAATTTTTGCATTACTGAGTGGATCTAGGGCGTTCCCCACTAGTACAAGCCATAACTACAAACAAAGAATATGTGTCAATCAAATAACATATTATTGTCAAATCATTTATTATGTATTTAATAAAAAGCTATCGTAACGAAGTTCACTACATTATACTCATACTAATCGTTTTGGATTTCATTATTGTAGCCTCTACATCGGTGGTTTCACTACCTACTCTATCCACATGGATCATATCCACACCTTCCATTTTGATAATATGAATAAAAAATTGATAAATTTAGTGCATATTCGTGAATTTTAGTTTTTTTACATTTTCAATAGTATTAATAATTTTAAAATTGATAAATTCAATCTTCATGAGTATCCTAGTTTCTTAGTTGAGATTTCTTATTTGCTAAATTATTTCTAAATCTTAAGTAATTAAAATTATTAAACGTTAGTCTAATCCTTCCTATAATCTATATATGTATATAGGGGGATATATGTCTATTTTCTCAGAGATAAATTTCATATTTTAAATACTCTAATCTAAAGCTTCTAAAAGGTTGTATAACTATGCTAGGATTGAAATCATATCAGGTTGATCATTTTAAATTAACGCCTCTAATTCAAAACTGAACATGAAACTTTGGTTTCATTCGGCTCTTCCGTACCAACACAAGATATACTTATTGGACTCTATATATTAACGATAAAAAATCGTCAAGAAATGCATACTAATATTCCAATGACCGATCCTTCTAATCCACTCCACATAATGTCTTTTTCAGGAGCTAGGGAAAATGCATCTCAGGTGCATCAATTAGTAGGTGTGAGAGGATTAAGTTTAAAATATCAAATAATGGCAGAATCTAGTTTGACTACACATGTGTACAAATAATTATTTACTTTATATTTTTTATATTATTATATTAATTGAGATTTTGTCAATATTAGTCTATTATAAAATCCTCATTTGATTTTTTTAATAATATATACTTATAGAGGTAGGCTAGCTTGAGGGTGACTGCAAGAAAATTTCTTGTGGTTGCCCCTAATCTGGATCGTCTGATCTTGAGATCTTAAAAAGCATATCTCCTCTCCCACCACCTCCTCCTTGGTCGTCGTTCGTCGCCGCCTCCATCCTTATGATCAGACTGTCTGCCATGCCCACACCCTTACCCTCTTCGCCGTGCCCCACCCGGGTCGCTGCTCCCCGCCATTGCCATTGGCACCCTTGCAACCCCGCCCGCGCCATAGCACCCCCTTGTAACCTTGCCCGCGCTGCCGTGCCCCCTCGCGACCCAGTCCGCGCTGCCGCGCCCCATCACGACCCCGCTTATGCCACACCCCTGCCCCCCTTACTCGTTGCCGCGCCCCGCCCCCTTCAGCGCCCATGCCCACACCCACACGTGTGCTATCGCTCTCCACCTCGCCCATGCCCACGGTGTCGCTGCCCTTGCTCCTCCGCCAAGTCCATGCCCACGCCCACGCCCGCGGGTGTGGCCATGGCAAGGAGGAATGGAGACGGCCCATCGAGCGTGCGCGCAACGGAGGTCATCGGTAATGCGGACGGGACATGAGGGCATGAGCGCGACTGATGGAGGATGCGGTGGCGACCGACGATTGCAGATGAGGCGGCGGAGGGCAACGGTGAGGAGGAGGCAATAGCAAGCGACAACCGGGGAGGAGGCGGTAGGAGAGGAGGAGGAGAGGGAGGTATATTTTTAAGATCTGTAGATCTAGAGTGCCATTATAATTAGACGGTCCAAATTACGGGCAACCGCCGGAAATTTTTCTACGATCGCCATCAGGCTAGCCTAACTAATATATATATATATTAATCTTTAAAAATAATTTTTGATCATCATAAAGTCATGAAGAATAATAAATTTTTTTTACAACTATATTGGAGTGGCAATAGACGTTCTGGCCATCCGTCCAGGCCTAAACAAGGCATGGCTTTGAGGCCGCACAAGGCCAGGACGTCAACGTCCAGACCTTAAAAGGCCTTACACAGGCGGCCTCACATTGATTCCATCAAAAAACACAAAAACTATCAGTCGTGAAAATTAGTCTGAAAAAAATAATCTCATCTACATAAATAACAAATAAATAAGATTAAAAGCTTGGAAAAATAATTAAGTACATATTTTTAATTAAAGCTTTGCTTTTTCTTCAATCTGGAGAAGAAAATAACAAAAGAATGAATAAATAGAGAGAGGAAGGAAGAACAGGCGGTACTGACCAAAATTTGTGGTGGGAAAATAAAATAAGGTTGGCGAGATATAATTACCCTTAAAATTTGAAAAATGTCGGTGTGTTCTTTGTTTTTTGTGGGTATTGGACCCTGAAGCCCTTTTTAATTTTAAAAAATTGGGGTGGGTAATGATAAAAAATTGGGGTGGGAAAATAAAATACGGAGGGTGAGATATAACTACCCTTAAAATTTGATAAATCTTCACGTGTTCTTTATTTTTTGTGGGTATTGGACCCGAACGCCCTTTTTAATTTTAATAATGTGGACACACGCGTAATAATACCCACAATTATATTAAATGTGGACTTAGAATATTTACAAAGCCCACATGTAATTTTTTGGGGAGAAAATTAGCATCTCTCCACGTTGTTTTAGTGTGGGAATGAAATAATGTGGGACCAAATGAAATTTTTTGAAGTTCTTTATTTGGGCGAGAGATGTCTACCCTGCGAATTGTGTCTTTGATTCGGGTTAGGTTAGAGGGTTCAGTAGGACCAAAGGTACCCTTAGCATTCAAAGAAATAGTACAAGCGAAATAAAATGCCGCGAATAAAGAATAAATACCCAAGATTTTTATGCGGTTCTTTAGGGTTTAACTCGAATCCCTAAGTCAATGCACGGTGAGATTGATATTCACAATCTACTATATTTCTTTGATTTTATAATTTACACAAAATAGTGAATTCTCTCACCTTTAAATAAATTAGCCTTTGAGATCTTTTAATCTAATACCTTGGTTCGTCCTCTTTTTGTCTTCAAATCATCTCACCACTATGTCCAAAGTGTCCAAAAATAGTAGGGTAACAAGTTTTGTCAAGAAGGGCTTCAAATTAATTTTGCTAATGGGCTAAACCAAATCACTTCGGCTTGGTTCAAACCAGGAAAATACTAGACTGGGCCGGTTGGTGTAGATAGCTCAAATTTCTATCGGGGTGCGCTAAGCTGCAGGTAGGTGCACGGTGCGCCATATGGTGGTGTACGCAGGTACAGAAGATGCTGAGTGAGCCAGGCTGCAAGTGGCGTACAATGTGCCTGCTAGAATCTGGTTGTGGATGTGATCGCGGGTCCGGGTCCTATCACAATCGCAGTCAACCACAAGGCAGAGGATCTGGTTGTAAATTTGGTAGGACTTGCGGACGCAGACAACAATAAATGGGTGCGATGGACCCGGTTGCGGTGGCGGTGCAACAGCTACTTTGAGGCTCTAGCGACTATTTTCTGGCAGTGGTGGCTACCAACGATTGTGAAAATCTGTAGATCTACGATTGAAGAGTGATTCTGCATTGGTCCAACAGTCGGTGGCAGCACCGACAGGAGGTGGTGGTGGTGGTGGAAATCTTTGGCAGAACTAATCTTGGCCAGGACTTTGCCTCCATTTTTTGGCAATATATGAGGCTTGATGCGGCATAACTCATTTTGGATTTGTAGTGGGAGACAATGGCGATTGATTGAAGGCGGCATCTTGTCCTGCAGTGGCTCCAATCGATCAGATGTAGGTTGGAAGGGCGGTGGCTTGCAGGTTCTGCACAGCTTCAATGGCGCTCTTTTGGGCTGCTTTCCGTCACTGGCTCTTTAGGCGGCGGATCTCGACTCAAGTTTGTTTACAGTGTTGAGTAGAATCTGGTGGATGTGTTGGTTTGCCAAGCAGCAGTCTGGGCTAGCTGGATTGAGTTGGGAAAGATGGCGGCTTGATGTTGTTTTTTACTACTACGATGTTCTTGAGTTTTTCCGGTGACGGCGGGCTTCTCAGGCGGTGGCTCTCAAATGGGTTCTATTCCCGATTGTGAGGAGGATCCAGTGTGGATTGTGGTGTGGCCGATGATGGCTTGGATCAATCTAACGGAGGCCGAAAAGAGGGCTGCTTGATGATGCTTTATAACTCCAGCCAGCACCTTTTTAAAGCTTTTTCGGTGACGATGGGCTTCTCCAACGTGGGTTGTTAAAAGGTTAATGTAGAGAATATAATCATAGAGATATAAAGTTATACTTAATGATTATAATCATGTTAAAAATATTTTACATATAAATATTGTGTTAAATATCTCAAATAAATTATAAGTAATTTAAAATAAACAAATGATAATAAAACATAAATATTAAGGTTTTTAAAACTTTGTTGATTTTTCGGTCAGTTTTGGTTCGATTCGATTCTCAAACCAAATTTCATTATATTAGGTTCAATTACCTAATATTGAGACAATCTGAACCAATTTTTTTAAAAACTGAACTAAATTTCAATTTGGTTCAGTCGGTTACTTCAATTTAACTCGAAGTATGATCATTCCTAGAATTAAGTATTTGTTTTTTTTTTTAAAAAAAAGGTAATTAAAAACTTAAATAAATGAGAGAGAGAGAGAATACAAAATGGACCCCGTAAAAGCAAGTACACAAATTACAAATATAAAAAAAACACACGAGAAGAAAGGACAACTTGAGGCGTGGTGCAGTCTGGGTCTGCAGTCTTTGCAGGAGTCGGTGCGTGTCAACACCCTCGCCTGTTCCGGACTGCTATTCTCGTCAGACCCCTTACCCCGTTTAAAGTCACTGCCGTGACAGGCCTGTGGACCGCAATTCCCCAGAAAGAAAACCTTCACTTTCCCTGCCTGCGATGGGAGGGAATCTCCAGAGAGTGGGCCAATCGGTGTCCCCAGGCAGAAAGTGTGGTAGAATTTGTTTAATTGAGACTATAAATAAATCTCGCTCAACGCTACAGGATGAGTTTTAATTGGATCCTTAATTTCCGAATATTCAACTCAGTTTTAGAACCTTTTCAGATTGGGCAAGTTTGGATTCAAATGTGTGCTCGATCGAGTATTCAGCTTTCAAATGCCCGGCAATGTTTTAATCGAATATAAATTTGTGCTTATCGATCAACAGGTAAATAACTTTTAAAAACAACACTCTTTAAGCTTCAACAAAGATGGAAATTTCTTTGAGCATAATAAGCCTTCGATTATAAAGCATCTGACATAGTCTGCTAGCTAGTGTTCGTTGATTTGATCGCATCATATGTCAATAATGAACCTAATGACTAAAAAGACTCTATAAAATCCTTTTTAACCTTAAATTACATAATAATAATAATAATAATAATAATAATAATAATAATAATAATAATAATAATAATAATAATAATATTTGATCCCAATCCATCACCGGGGAAGCCAAGAGGTCGAAGAAGTGCAAGGCCCACCTCAACCTCTAATCGTGTACTCCTATAGCCATGGGCTTCATGTACCTTCATGGGCTTCTCGTGGGCCTTGGGACTTGCAGATATTGAGACATGTCTGGACATGCTGATATGGGCTCAATTAGTCCCCAACCTCTAGCTAATGGGTCAGGTGGGCCAAGGATGGAGACTGTGGGCCCGAAGATTTTGCCTAAAAAAAATCAAAATCAGATATTAAATTGAATTATAGCGAGTTTGTTATAGCACTTGTTATTGTAATTCCCTAGCCCTAAATAGTCTCCTATAAATTATGACCTCCAATATAATCACGAATGCTTTGGTTTTCTTTTCTTCGAAGTTGGGAAGCATCATCTTTGGACTAAAATTATGGGGAAAAATTGCCATTTTTGTGCGGAAACAATACTAATCATAGAAGAATTAAGATTTCATACACCCACAAGAGAAGTGGACAGAGATTTTGGAGAGGTAAGCCAACATAATTATATCTTACCTTTTCTTAATATATTCTTCCATTCTATTTTATGCCCCAAAAAAGATCCATGCATGTTATCACCTGAGGGAAGGAATTTTTTGTAATACTTGCTCCAACAAACTCTCTATAAAAGCTCTGTCCTTGGTCCTAATTACCATAATTGATAGAATATAACTGTAAATTATAGTTATGTTTTAAAAGTCCTACTAATTGAAGAAATTTAAATTAATAAAAAAACTTTCTATAGGTAGTTCGATGTAACAAGTGCTATAGCAATCTTAAGAAATATATATGTCTTACTGCACTATTTAATTAAGTAAGATCCATGCATGATCCATCATTTTTTATTATTGTTGTCTATTTTGCTTTATAGATTTTGAATCTTTCCAAAAGTGCTTTCACATCGGGGACGTAAGGCATATTTAATTTCCTTGCTATAACTTTATTTAATACTTTCCATTTTAAGTTGCAATTTATAACTTTTTTAATTTAAATTGAAATTTTAAAATAAACTTACATTTATGCTTTAATTTTGAATTAGTTTTAAAAAATTATACTCTAATTTGGGATTAAAAATTTTAAATAAATTTAATTTTTTGATGAATTAGCTTTTATTTTAATCGTAGACTGTGGTATTTTCTTTAAAAAGTTTTTTCAGCTATTTTTTTTGTGTTCCTAATTTTTATTTAATTTTGAATAGTAGTTTAATTCTTTTTAGTGCTAATTAATCAAATATTTTACTAAATAGTGGTACTCTCACGCAATTTTTCATAATAAAGGAAACTAAATATTATGTAGACTTTTATTCCACCACGTAAAACATGAAAAACTGATAAATATGACATTTACATATAAGATAAGTATGTAAAATCATGAAAAAATTATAAACATTCATTCATAAGATAAACATGTAAATCTTAAAAATTGATAAACATGACTAGACATAGATAAGCATACAAAGTCTATAAATATGACATCAGTATGTAATACAAGAAAATTTGATAAAAATGACATTATGTATAAGATAGGTATATAAGCATACTGAATCATAAAGAGTGAATTAAAAATGCTCTCACATGAAAATTAGGAAACTATACTATCAAACTGCAACAAAATAGGGGAAAAATATTGGTATAGTTTATCGCTTCACTTACTTAAAATCTATTTTTAAAATTGGAGTCTATGTATAAAATATTAAATCTTTATAGTCTATCTTATTATTTAATGGAGATTGTAATTATGTTAATTACATATGCATTAGTTGAAACTCATCAAGGTAATTTTTTTCCTCATGAAAAAGATTAAAATGATAAATTATTTTCATTAACAAAATTGTTGAACAAATTGTGAAATAAAAAACATATACAAATTTAATGACCAATATATGTGCAGACAAAAATCAAGATATGATAGTTAAAGTAATTACTATTATTAATCATGACTATTGAAAAATATGGACACTACTTCTATTTCATTTTAAATAGATATATGAATCTATATCAATTTCAACAACTACTATTGGGAAACTCAAATCAACCATAACATCAAACATGAGCACTATATCAACAAAAATGCTCAAAAAATTAAAATACCGATGACGATATTCTTAAGAACTACCACAATGTATTTTCATTATTATACATAAGCTTTTAAATTAAGAATTAGCTACTGTAATTATTCCAAATAAATTGCAAGACTATTTTCATTATTATACATAAAATTTTGATTTAAGAATTAATTATTATAATACTCTAATAAATTGCAAAACTAGATATACATTATGCTTCCCTCATAAAAGGTTAAACGTGACCCACACATTGCACGGGTTTACAGCTAATTGTATATATATTTTAGTTAAAATATGACTTGGTAGAATTCGTATTGTTTATCTATAAATAAAACCCATTATGTACATCGAACATAACCTTTTTTGAAGAGAAAATTAAGATTTTCTTACACTTAAGACTTTATTTTGTAAAACCTATTTTTGAATGTCTTGTGCGAGGAGAAATGATTCGCTACGTTGAGAACACCACGATCCAATTTATCAATATGCTTTACAAAGTATGTATTTTTTTTATATTTTAATTAATCTTCAGGTAGGATCCAGATCTCTTTACTAGTTAGGGCGACAGGTAGCGGGTCTAAATTGAAATTTCCATATACCTAAAATTTTAGCATTTATCATCATTCATTGTGAATTTACTAAATTTTTTCTATATATAATGTTGATCGATGAATTTTGCTTGTCTAGTATCCTTTGGATACTAGTGCACCCCGAGTCTCTAGTGTTTTTTTTAAAAAAATATTTTTATAAAGAGAAGAGAATCTATTAGTACAAGAAAGTCAAACGACACCTACAAGATAAACAACCTATATAACAGAACAATGAACCAAAACTAAGTAGAAAAAAGTCGTAACCGTAGTACAAAATGTATCACCAAAGTCACCTACACAAATTTTGTCATATAATTTCGAAATGTCCATCAACACGAAAAAAGACAAGAACTTCTCACAGTGAAGCAAGTTAGAAAAATCAAAATTGGATGTTGAATCGAATTAGAATGGAGTCATTAAATCAGACTTATTCATTAAAATTTAGATAAGAATCGATTTTAATTGAATCAGTCAAAATCGATGGATTATTAGTTATATAATATATCATTTCAATGTTATGGTGTGTATTATATTTTATAGTATTTTTTGAATTTTTTTAAAAATTATTTGGTGTTAATTTTTATTTTTTATTTTAATTAAAATTAAGTCAATTTTTAATTACGAAAATGCCCCCCTCGCCCCAGAATTGACCTACCCCTCACCCCCCTCGTCGCGTTGGCTGCTCGCCACCCAATCCTCTTTGTCGCCCTCCCGAATCGACTCAAATAAGGTGTAATGGTTCATATTAGTTGATTCATAGACCAATTTTTATCATGACTAATTTACATGCTTTCTTGAATCAGAATCTTTCCCATCTGATTTAAATTGGCTAATTTAACTTTAAATCGGCCGATTTTTATAATTATGCCGCAAAGGGGAAATGGGATGGCGTTACAGCATTAAGCCAACCTTCCCCAAAAGCACTCCCTTCAAAATGCTCCACCATACCTCGGCATGCCAAGTTCCAGGTGGAAAAAAACCCCAAAAGGGGGTAGACAGCCCCAAAGGGGCAATGGAATTGTTGTCGAAGATGGAAGCAGTAAACTTACAAGAGTGGGCATCTTCTTCATCAAAGATGTGAAAAGATTCAATATCGCAAGCATGGAAGCTTCAAAACAAATAATGAAAATATCATTTTTGGAGTGAGAGGAAGAGACGATACCAAACCTAAGATAGGAGAGAAATAATCAAGGGAGGGAATCATGAATTTTAACACACAAAATCCCTAAACTTCATATTGTATGTTGGGTTGTTTCCGTTAAAACGTCTATTTCCCAACAAGGAGATGGGGGAGGCAACGGCCTGGTCGGAATTGGGCAGCCGGAGCCGGCCGATTCCGGCACCACCAGAGGGAAACTTAGGGGCCTTACTTTTTTGGGGCGTTACCCTATATGACGTTAACATGACTGATTAGAATGCTAAGCCACTGCAACTTGCTTGAGGGCCTTACTTTTTGTGTTTCTTTGATATTGTATTTTTCAATTCGGTATATACATTATCTAGAATATTTTATCACTTCTGTCCAAATTACATGGTTAAAATTTAGATAAACTGATCACCATAAACTAAAAAACTAATATTATATGAATCTTTTAATCATTTTAACATGTCTTGAAAGTAATTTTCTCCCATAATATTTTTTCATAATAAAAGCAGTAAACAAACATTTTTTGAAGGGAAAAAATTATTTTTTAATATATTGTTTTTTATGGTATCTTTTCATCTCTAGTATTGTAGACTGAGTTTGATTGATAAATCTCCAAACACACTTGCTGATAACAATTCCACATCTCCAAAAAATTACGAATTACGACTGATATATACGAACGAATGAGTTTTTAAACAGCTAACTAGTCAAAATTTTAGGATAAAGCCTAAATCAATCTTCTTAATGTTCACCTTACCTTCGTTACCATTCATTTTCACACAACTTTAAAGCTACGTACTACTTGCCTACATTTCAGAATTTTTTACAAGAAAGAACATCACAGAAAAAGGAACCAAACAAAACATGCATCTTGATTCATTTTAGTGCGTTTGTGTTTTAAGGTTGGAAGCCACAAGAAGTCATTTTTACATGGCACATATCTCTATTTTGATTTTCTTCTCGTCTCACCATCGACTTTCCTGATCTCAATCTATAATCATGCAAGGGAGTAGAGTTTGTGTCAAGAAAATGGAGGGCGGCCACAGCACACAAAGAGCAGCCAAACATTGGGATGGGACCAAACACCCAGAGTAGTATGGTAGCTCAGTAAAGTGCTCTCAGACCAAGTGACCAGAAATTGCCCCCTCTTATCACCGCTTTTTGGACTTAGCTTACTATGGCGTCAGAGTCCGCCGTGCTCATCAAGAAGTTGGCATGGGTGAAGTACCTCGTTGATTGGATGAATGATGAAAAAGCTGTGAAGAAGAAGCAGACTAGTGTTTTGTATTTGATGGATGCAGTAGAACGGCTTGTATCTCCAATTATAACGCTGTCTGTGATGAGCTTCGAGGAAGAGCTTCCGACCCATGTCTCAATTAGGGAGCTGAAGGTGATGCTTAGAGAAGCCAGGAATAAGGAGGCTGACATGTTGTTGGAGATGACCTGCAGAGCAAGCCCTGTGTTGTCTGGAGTCCCCTGCAAATAAGACAAGAGTTAATTAAAAGTATTCATATTCATGCACTACAAATACAATGCATATCTAATTATGAAAAGATGGCGAAACAGAATGGTAAAAAATGCATATAAAGATTAAACTATTAAGAGACCATCATCATTCTCTCCACCCAGGCCTTCTTGTTATGATTCTCATACCCAATCACCGTGTTGTGTGGATATTTGAGGATTCTGTAGAGGAGGAGGAGATGGTAAATCAAACATGACGAACAAACCGGATGGGACTAGAACCACGTCAAGATACGACATTCTGCACCCCCATGGGAACTTTTCCTTTCCTCTCGGATCTCCCTGGAGTTTTGCAGGAACAAATCTTCATTCAAACCCATCATTGATAGGTAAAGGTAGTGTTGTCTGTTACGACTTGTTGAATTTGTCAGTCTTTTGTGGGGCTTGTAAGGAGTAACAAGAAACATGGTTTGCTTGCGGTGCAATTCATGGGGAAGCATGATTGGAAGCATGACAAACATAAGGGTGATAGCTGGCCAATCCTGCTGCTTTCACTCTGTTCGGCAAGCGCTAACTTCTTGGAGAATATACCATACACAATGCACAATCGAGGCTCGAGCTCATATCGATTAATAAACAGAGAATAAGCTGCTAGTTTAGGGGAAACATGTGTAGGAGATGTCAAATAGTTTATTTGTGAAAGATCAATATTAATTCAGGTATTATGTAAGCTTCAAAGTATTATTCTAACGTGTATGAAATATGAACTTCATATTGCTTATTTTATGTCATCAAACCATTCTAAAGTTTCTTAATGTCGTCACCATTTTGACGAAGAATACTGTCGCCTCTAGCTATATATAATACATAGGGAAATAGTGGTATAATAATAATTTAATCGTGTTACCTTTGGACAGAAATCTCCTCCCCCACCAAAAACTCGCCCCTTCTAAGTAAGATTGCGCAATAATTCGAATGTAGAGTCAAAATACCAAGAAAGGGTCTTCAAATTACCAAAAAAGGTCATTGTTGCTTAAACTGATATATGTGCCTTAAAATTACAACAGTTGTGTGGGATAAAAGTAATTTTTGGGTCTAATTTGACAAAATATAGCCATACAATTATTAAATGCATGACCAAATTCAATTTAAGCCAATGCACTAATATATCAATTTTTTAAACTGATATATTAGAAATTATATTATTATTAAAAAAATTTTTAGTCAGATCAGTCTATAACTTTTGTCGAATATATTTTTTATTTTGTTTTAATTGCATTTAGAGCTTATGGTACCTCTCAAATATCGCATAACGCATTTTACAACATTCCAATGCACCTTCCTTGGATTAGCTATATACTTACTAATTACACTCACAATACGAGCGATATCAGTCATGTACAAACCATAGAATACATCAAATACCTAACACCTTGTACATAAGGAAATTTTGATATTTCTACTATACCACCTCTATTGTAGGAGGCATAGTCATTGAAAGTTCAAAGTGTTGAGCAAGAGGAACAAACACCACCTTAGCATTATCCATGCCAAACCTTTGCAAAATATTCTTCGCATACTTTCCCTATGAAAACCATAATTTTCTGCCCTTCCTCTCCTATCTGATCTCCATACCTAGAAATTTTTTAGCCTCACGTAGATATTTCATGTCAAACTCCATTGTCAAGTGAGACTTGAGTTTATTTACTTCAACCAAACTCTTAGTAACAGAATATCGTCAAGATACAATAGCAAATAAATGTATGACATTACCAAGTACTCTAAAATAAACACAGCTATCATACTCAGATCGAGTACACCCAATCTAAATCATAAAGTATCAAACCTTTTATACCATTGGCAAAAAGCTTGTTTCAATCCATACAATAATTTTTTCAATTTGCATAACATGTACTCCTTGTCGTATTCTTTGAAGCCCTTAGGTTGATGCACGAAAATATGTTCCTCCAAATCTCCATGAAGAAACGTTGTTTTCACATTCAGCTATTCCAATTATAGATCCTACATTGCCACCAATGCCAAAATCACTCTAATTGATGTACGCTTGACAACTAATGTTTGACTACTAATGAGAATATTCATTATAGTCCTCACCCTCTCGCTTAGCATAGCCATTTGCTACTAACTGAGCATTGTATTTTTTGCCATTTTTCTCAAAAATTGCTTCCTTTTTTCTAAAATTCTCATTTGTAACCTATTACCTTCCTTCCTTTTGGTGGCTCCACCAAATCCCACGTCTTATTTAAATGAAGAGACTCAAGCTTTTCCATCATCATCATTATTCACCGGCTTCATTGCCTCCTTATAGGAAGTTAGATCACCACTTGTAACATCCCAACCTGGATCCCAGAAGAACCATACCATAGGTGTTACATGGTAAATCAGTCAAACATATTTTTCAAATTTATTTACTATAAATATTAACAAAGAAATAGAGTTGAAAACACGGTCCCTAGGATCTTAAAATCATCATCATGTTTTAGTGTTGGAAATCAATTGAAACCATCTTAAATTAGTTAAAATCAATAAATTACAGTTTCATTGATTGTATATATAATAAACAATATATGGAAAAGCAACATCGTAGTAACCCATAACCATTAGCCACCATCACCTGAGTGAAGTAAAGCATTCCCCTAGTGATTCCAACTCAACTTGCATGTTTTTAAAATAAAAACACGTCAATAACAAACATCATTGGTCCTCATAAATTGCATAAATAACAAGTGAGCTACAAACAACCCACAATATAAAACTGTATATGCTCCTTGTCAGCAAGCGTCCAAAAGTAAAGGAGAAGCTGGTTGACCCAAAGCATGGCATTGTCACTACAAAACAATACAATATAAAATAATACAGTGGCCTGAATATACATCATTGTTACCCAGAATAAAATAGTAATAAACTTGCAAAAGTACAAGTTTAGAGGTTCTATAATAGTCAACAATAGAATCCAATACAATACTAAAAACTCCATGAATTCATCATCAACAGGGTTAAAACAATAATATGCCCTGTACAACACATACATAGAGGGATAGTAGCAGTAAACAATGCATTACAAAACAATTGTAATCCCTGGAAACACCATCAAGCTAGTAAAAACCTAGACACAGTCACTAGGTGTAATAACAGCAGTAATGGTAACCATGACACAATTCATAACAGTAATAGTGGCAGTAAATGTGGCGATAATAGTACAAATTTTTTGTAATGGTATCAATATCGACATTTGCATTAGTAATATTATCTATAACAACTACGATCACGAAATGGTACTGGTATGAATAACAATAATGCTAACAGTTCAGTAACGATAACGATACGATATGGTATGATATCGAGATAGTAATGATAGATCCTTACGACCTCACTAACTAGAACAATAACGATTACAATAGCCGTTACTTCATTGGTTCGATAACACCCATGTGGAATCCAATATAATACCACATGATTTAGTGGAAGCCAAAATATTAAATTCATTTAACAGTAAATAGAGAATGAATCTTATGGACCTGACATTCGAGCTCTAAGTAGTCAATCGGCTCTGGTAAGTGAGCTCCATGTTCCTAATTGGATACCCCGAGTGTGTCAGAGTTTAAACCACTTGTAATGTATACAGTGCATTAACCTTAATTATCATATCAGTAAAATAGTTAAAATAATCCGATCAAACCCAGTTTGGTCCAATTTTCAATCAGTTAAAATAGTCACCTAGTTAATTCAACTATTTCGGTCAAATCATTCAAATAAATAATCAAATGGTCAGTCGGTCAAACAATCAAACATTTAACCAGTCAATAACTAAATAGTCAATAATCATTCATACTATAAAATACAACTTGTCGTTTGGGTGTTTTTGGGACTAGTTTGGCTTTGGTTCGGCTTGGTTAGTGTTTGACTAGTCCGATTTGATCGTGTTGGCGCTAAATAGGTCCTTGTGTGCTATTGTGAACTTAGGCATTGAGTGTGTCTGCAGTTAAGTTTTATTTGGTGGGCCTTAATTGCCAAGTTGTAGCCTTGTTGTTCTGAATGCTTAATTAGACAAGGGTTGCGTGTCACATTAGAGTCATGCCGCATGCATCTTCGATGTACCCTCTAGCTCTAGTTGTGGCCTAGTAGACTTCCCCATTCAGCCCAACTTTCCCCCTCTTTCCCCCCTCATTTCCCTCTTTTCTCGTTGTCAAGGGTCTAGTACCATAGCACTGGCCCGCGTGTGGTGCGCCATGCGTGCTTAATATCGCGGCACTCACACATAGATCTTTTTTTTTCTTATCTAAAACCCTATCGGTCAAATCTCCCAACACCTTCTTCTTCTCTTCTTCCCTTCCCCTGTCCTCTTGGCCACCCCTCTCCACCTCTTCCACCCTTACCGTCTCTTTTCACCCTTCTTCACCTCCTTTTCTTTTCCTTCTTGCCCCCTTTCTTCCCCTTTCTCTTCTTAGTGTTTCAGGTACACTTTTCTCTTCTATTCTTTGGTTGTTTTACATAATTTGTATTGTTTTCATGTAGATCTTGATAGAATTATGTAGATCATATAATTTTAAACATTTTGGTAAATTATTCAATATGTTTGCATGTTAGATCATTATAAAATTTTGATTTTTATATAAAGTTTGTACATTTATTATTTTTTGGATTGTGTATTGTGTGTCTATTGATTGTGTACGGTAAAATACTTCCTAAATTACCTAATTAAGGTTATAACAATAAAGAAGACGTGAACTTTATAAAAATTTAGGTCATGTCTGAATCACTTGAATAGTATACCAATTATTAATTAATTGAGTAAACAACGTAATAATAATTTTCGTAAGCGTTTACCTTTAAGACGAACCAACCATGTGACTTTAATTAATATCATAATAAAATTAATTCATATATTAAATGATAATGATTAGACGAACCAACTAGATCATATTATTTTAATAATAATTAGATATTGCATGACTATTTAGTATATTAGGATATCTCAAGTTTAGGTGTTTAGAACTTCGGATACGCCGACATCTTTTTGTAATCACAATTGTATAGGTTTAACTTAGATGTTGTCCTTAATACCAACATCAAACTTATGATTTCATCATATGGGAGCGTGTAGCTATTCGCATAACTAGGTTGCTCTGAGTTGGGCTTGCCGCAATAGGGCTAGGAGCTCTTCTCAGATCCGTGAGGATTTTCTTCTGTTTGATCTTCTTGGCTCACCTGATGTGATTTATATTGTACAATATAGCTAGTTGTGTTTTATTAGATTTCACTACCTATAAGTCATTTAATAGATTGCCCGCATGAATAAAACCTCAAGGATGACTCAAAGTCACATTTTAGTGCTCTATGGCATGTCAATGCCCGTATTTGATATATACATTACATTTTTTAATTTTAACTTGCACATGAGATTGATAGGATGTGTGAAATCACCAAGGGACCTAGTCGGTATCCACCTATGGCGATCGGTTACAGTTTTATATATGATATCAGATTACTACCTGCATGCAATTTATATTTCAGTAGTATTTGGCTTGTTGCCTTTGTCGAGTATATTCTAACCGTATAGTGGTGCAGTGATTATTAACTAGGCCTTTGTCGAGTGTGTGTGTGTGTGTGTGTTAGGGTTTTTAACACATAAAATAACCAAACACAATGTTGAGTGTGTGACAAGGCCAACCAATAAAGGATAAAAGATAGATGACACACAAATTTAACGTGGAACCTTCAAAATAGAAGGGAAACCACAAACCATCCACTATAATCAAATAATGGGCATACACATCGGACAAAGCCAGTACTACACATTCAACCTCTAACTGGAACACGCTCCAATTAGGAATAATCTTCAACTGGGATACACATCCAATTGGGAACACACATTAGACAAAGACGGTACACCATGAGGAGAGGCTCTCCCTCCTCTAAAAGAGAGAGGGAGAGCCTCAATGTAAACCTCACAGTGAAACACAATATCACATACTCTTCAAGTTGTACTTCTATTCAGCTCTATATCACCCATAATACAACTACATATATATATAGGAAAAGAACCATGTAGATATAAAGAGCCAAACACTAAATACTCCCCGCCTTCAACAATTCTTCTCGAATTCCTCGTACTTCTTGGAATAACTTCATGTCTTTATGATTCTTCATGTAGTTGCATGTCTTTTCACATTAATCGTATAATGAGGGATTTCCGACAATCCCTCCTCTCCGAAATCATACAAAACACATTAGGGTTGGTTTTGGCATCCTTCACATGGGAAAGAGACACAACCCGTCCAATCTCCCTTTCTTGCCCTATGTGAAAACTCCTTGAAAAATCTTCAACTCTGCACCACTCGTCGAACACCAGTCGAACTTGAATATTGATTGCTTGCCGACCGCCAACACATGAGGAGGGGAATATGTTTAACACTTCTCTCCTCCCGACTCATGTGAAATGTCTTCTACCTCCTCTGATTGGAACTTCTAGCACATCTCCCCACCCACTTGGGAAAGAATTATGACCTTACTTTTTCCCACAGAGCTAAGCGCCAATTGTTAGGATTTCTAACACATAAAATAACCAAACACAATGTTGAGTGTGTGACAAGGCCAACCAATAAAAGATAAAAGATAGATGACACACGAAATTTAACGTGGAACCTCTCAAAATAGAAGAGAAACCACAAAACCATCCACTATAATCAAATAATGGGCATACACATCGGACAAAGCCGGTACACATTCAACCTCTAACTGGAACATGCTCCAATTAAGGAATAATCTTCAACTGGGATACACATCCAATTGGAAACACTCATTGGACAAAAATGGTACACCATGAGGATCGGCTCTCCCTCCTCTAAGAGAGAGAGGGAGAGCCTCACTGCGAAACACAATATCACACACTCTTCAAATTGTACTTCTATTCAGCTCTATATCATCCACAATGCAAGTACACACACACACATATAGGAAAAGAACCACGTAGATACAAAGAGCCAAATATTAAATACTCTTCGTCTTCAACAATTCTTATCGAATTCTTCATACTAACTTCATGTCTTTATGATTCTTCATGTAATTGCATGTCTTCTCACATTCATCGTATGATGAGGGATTCCCAACAATATATGTGTGTGTGTGTGTGTGTGTGATTGGCTACCCTAGGGGTGACTCCAAAAAAATTTCCTACAGTGACCTCTAATTTGGGCCATCTAATTATATTAGACAACCCAGATCTATTTCTTTTTTTAAAAAAAACCCTTCCTCCCACTGCTGTCCACGTCACCCTTGCCATCATCCTCTCCTTCCTCCATCCCATCCTTGTCCTTACCGTTGGCGCAATAGTGCAGGAATGCTCGTTTTCTGCCGCTTACGGAGCTTGTAAACGTCAGGGAGGAAGTGGTTGGTCTGCTCCTTTGTCATATCAGTGTTGACCTCAAAGACACTGGCTTTCAGGAAGGTCAGCTTGAGCTGGTTGAGCTTGGCATCGTCGTCCTCATTGCTCGAGCAGGCAAAGAACGGTGGATGACCTCTGCCCATGGGTGCACCAGGTCATCGATTTGTTGCTCCTCGGATGGGGCAGCAGCGGTGGAGACGGTGGAAGCAGCGAGCGAAGGCGGTGCAGGGGCAATGGCGGTGGTGGTGCAGAGGGATTTCGCTTGGAGCTCATAGGGCTCCATGTCGTGAAGTTGTTGGAGTTGCTTGTTGTGGAGGTCAGAGGCATTTGGCGAATTTGTTGCCAGTGAAGCCTCCAGCGATGGCAAGGGCGGTGGCGGCTACAGCACGGACGGGGAGTGGGACGAAGGGTTTTTTTTTTTTTAAAAAAAAACCCTAGGTTGTCCTAATATAGTCAGATGGCCCAAATTAGAAAATTTTCCCACAGTCACCCAGGGTAGCCTTCATATATATATATATATATATATATATATATATATATAATATATATATATATATATATATATAATATATATATATATGAGCGCGCAACTATACGCTACCCTTATGGACCGTTGGATCTAATCCAACGGTCTACATCGACCCACACCACCCCTCCTCCCACTTTTCAGCACGCCTCAGTCCCCACCCCACCTGTATGATATAATATAATATAATAAATTTATTTAAATTATAGGTATGCATTTAATTCAATATGATACATCTTAATAAAAAATAGATTTAGTTTTGGTAACAATATACGTAAGTAGCAAATTAATGCATAATATGGAATGAAATGATGATTTTTAATAATAATTAATAAAATAAAAAATTAAAATATAAGATATTAATTATAATAAATATCAATATAGAAAAATATACAATTTTAGTATTTTTTATACAAGCAACAGACATAAAAGTGATTCGGGCAATTATTATTGGGTTCCTGATATTAACTCTTGTTGAAGGGGGTGGTAAGAATGTGAGAAGATGAACTCGATCGTGGCTCAAAACTGGTTAGCTCACGTAGATATCTTTTTAATACTGTATGATCTTTTTACAAAATATATTCTCATGGTGTGTGGATTATTATTTTATTCAATTCTCGTTATGATCCTATAGGGCTACTAATTGAGCAAGTCAGCTCATGATCATTTAGCATTCGACTTTACTTGACTCGAAACTCAACATTTAAATACTCGAACTCAACTTGAACTCGAATCCTAAGAGTTGAGTCTGTGCAATGCAGTGTTCGACTCTACTCAACTCGGTTATAACTTGAACTCAACTCGAAATAGACTTGTAGCTCAACTCAAATTTGATTAGATAATATGATATAATAATTTATATAATATCACTTACCTACTCAAAACACATTTACAATCGTAGATAAATCTTATTATTGACTATTAATATAAATTCTAAAAAATAATTTTACTATAATAAAAAAATAAAAACTAATTTTAATTAACATGAGTCTGCTACCTACAAAAACTCTTTGCCACAACAATTTAATTATTTATCATGGCTTAATTAACTAATCCGTATGGTTAACAAATTATGCATGATATGGTTTATATAAGAGACAGACTACCAAAAACATGGATAAGATAGCCAAAAGATTTACAGTTCATTGCCAAGATAAACATACATATATAAAAATATCATACATATAATCATGTTCCTACATGATCCGGCATCCATTAATAATCCCATGTGTAAAACGTGTGACTCGAGTGAGAATTTTACGTTAGCGAACTAGACAGTTCAACTATCGATTCGAGTCGAGTTAGTTTCATGAACCACGTACTGAGTTGAGGGTAACTATGAGTTATGAGCGATGAAGATCAAATGTACGTGAATATATTATAATAACATAAAAAAGATGATGAGAAATAAGTTATCAGAGTATATGAAAATATGCAGTATGTTTTTTTATGTATTTGATTATAGAATTATTTTTAACCCGAATAGCAAATTAGGTAGCATTATAGGGTAGTTTGGGTAGGTTATTAATTATAGAACATGTCATTGTGGTGTTATGTTGTGTCTTATATTTTATCGGATTTTTCTTGTTTTTTGGATTTTTTAATGATTTATTATGATTTAGTTATTATTTTTTACTAGAGTTGGAGTTGAGTCCCCCCAAACCGTCGACCCCACCCTCCTTCTCCGTCGCCAATGCCGCCTTTGGCTGCCGCACCAATGCCAATAGACGCTGTCGGTTACCACCAGAACATCACCAGCCATTCCCCCTACAATTTGACCTTCGCCGGCCTCCACAATGCGACGAAGCCACCGCAACCGAGCCGTGCTCCCTTCGCCAATCCCGCCGCCTGCGACCGTCGCCACCTCAACATCGCCGATCCACCCATGAGCCTTCCCCGACTGGAGCGGAGCCCGGCGCCGCCCATCCCGGGTGGATCTCGTCACCCCACCACCGACCACCCCTATTTTGAGATAAAATAACCGATTTATTTTTGGGATTTTATAATTGTATATGGTTATGACTGATACAAGCATGTTACTGTCGACTAGATTCCGGTACATGTATATGGTTATGTATATGTTTATGACATGTTGTATGCTCCATTGAATTATTCGGGCTACACGTGGTGCTATTGTATGTTTTGACACAATATATATGATTATGTATGTATGTATGTTTTTAGTTAGTTGTTGAGTGGTTCCGGCCTATGCTTTTGAAATTCTCTTTCGTGAAATTTGTACAATAGTAGTTAAATTATTAACTTTATAAAATTTTAACATCGTACTTCGGCTTGCCATTAGACCGAAAAAATTGGGATGTTATAGAAAGAAAATTATAATAGATTTGTCTAGAGCCCTTCCCAGCTCCTTGTTGAATCTAAATGGGAACAAATCACATGTTTAATTCTAAAGGGTACCTTCACGTAGTTAATTCTAATAAGGTGTGTAAAACCTGTGACTCGAATCAGAGTCTTATATTAGCAAACTAGTCCATTCAGCCATCGTTTCAAGTCGAGTCAATTTCATAATACGTGTGTTGAACCGAGGCTGACTGTATGTTATGAGCGATGAAGGTTAAGTGTACCCCGAGTATATGATGATAATGTTAAAAAAATGATAAGAAATAGAGTATTATGCCAGTTATTTTTTTCATGTATTTAATCATAAAATTAGTTTTAGGCCTAATAATACATTAGGACATGTTAGATAGCAGTTTGGGTGGGTTATTAGTTATATAACATGTAATTTTGATGTTATTATGTATATTATATTTTATGGTATTTTTCATATTTTTAAGATTTTTTTAAAATTTATTAAGAGTTAGTTATTATTTTTTACTCGAAAAGGAGTTGAGTCAACATTTAATTACAAAATTACCACCGAAACCTTCCTCCTGAAGTTTCTTCCTCTCACCCGACCATTGGCCCAATTGCCGTTGATTCAAACCAGAGAGAGAGGAGGCGGAAGCCGCATATGCACAATTTGTAGATGAATTTCCTTCTTGAGCAACAGTAGGGAGAGGATGATCGACGACTTAGAACAACAATATTTGTTGTTGAGTTGGCCAGGAAGGATGATCTTCGGTCTAAAAACATGGCATATTTAATATTATAATTAACTTAATTAACAATTTCCTATGAGTTACAAATTTTAATTTTTTTAACAATTTCATGTAAAAAGGAAAAGAAAAATTACAGTTAAATTGTTTGTACATATTTATCCGAAAAATATTTATATTTATCCGGTTATGTGGATAATATTTATTCAATTATGTGACAATACTCAAGCCACTTACGTGGATGACTTCCTGCATGTTACAAGAGAATTAGTCATACAGTTCCAAAACTGCCGGAGAAAGAATTGCCAGAGGAAGAGGTAGACATTGTTCTACAGCCGTTAGAGGAAATCTCTCAGTCAGGAGTTATCCCAATTCTATAAAAGCCGGGTGTTATTGCTGAAGCAGGGGGGTTCAGACGCTAAAGGAAAAGAATTTTGCCAGACAGAAGAAAAGCCGAGGGAGGAGCCCCTCACCGGAGATGCTCCGGTGACCCTCGCCAACACCCAATCGATCACTACCCCTGTCACGGCCATGAATCCTTGCCCAAGATCCAAACTTTCCACTTGCCAGAGCCACCGGTGAAGGAGTCGTGTTGCTTTGAAGTGTTGCCGACGTGCTGTCCATGAGGGAGCCAAAGAAAGGTTCTGTTGTTCGCCAAAGTTTTGCCACTGGGTCATCGCGACGAAGAAGAAAGGTGGAGCTTTGAAGCAGTATCCCTGGAATCGAGATCCTTGCCGCCTTAAAGGTAGAGTCGCTGCCAAGTGCCGTTGCTGCTACCTACAGATGCGAAGCCAAGGAGTCCTCTTGGAGTCACGTTCCTAACTGCTGCCGTAAGAGTCCTTCCTCGACTACCACCGTGAAAAGAGAATGAAGTGTTGCTGCCGGAGTATATTGAAGCCTTGCCAATTGATGTTTGCCCTTGCCAGGAAGTTCTGAGCCGCAAAATATCAGAGCCCACCGGAGCCTTGTACCATTCCCGCCGACAACGAAGAACAGGATAGCATCTTTGTTTTGCAGGTTCGGCGTCCAATTTTCCGGCGACTTTTCCGGACAACCTCGACCTTATTGTATCAGTACAAGACCATCTGCTTGGAGCTCAGAGTGCCCCCGACACAGCACCCCCCAGAATTTCTGCCGGAGACTCCTGCCGTCGCCGGAATTCTGCCAGCAAGCTGCCGATTGGAAAAGGCGGAAAACAGAGCAGCGAAGGTCTGGATTTCGCTAATTTTTTCCGACCAGTTCCGGTCGTTCCCGGCCCCGTCGTGAGGTTCAAAGTGAAGGCGGAGAAGTGATCTACAAACCCAAACTGAGATGCGCCGGAGTTCGTCGCCGTAGCCGCCGGGAAAAATCACGAAGCGAGGAAGTTGTTGGCCGGAAAAGCAGAAAACAGAGCAGTGAAGGTCTGATTTTGCTCATTTTTTCCAACCAACACCGGTCGTTCCCAGTGTCTTCGTGAGGTGAAACATGAAGACGGAGGAGTGGTCTAGAAACCCAAAGTGAGTTTCGCCAAAGTTCATCGCTGTAGCCGCCGGGAAAAATCGCGAAGCAAGGAAGTTGTTGGCCGGAAAAGCAGAAAACAGAGTAGCAAACACCGGATTTCACTAATTTTTTTCGACCAGCACCGGTCGTTCCCAGCCTCCGTCACGTGATTCAGAGTGAAGGTGGAGAAGTGATCTACAAACCCAAGCCGAGAGCCGCCGGAGTTCGTCGCTGAGGTCGCCGGAAAAAATCGAGAAGTGACCAGCGTAGCACAAAATTGCAGAAAAGTGTCTAACTTTCCGGCATCCGACCGACCGACCGGAGCCGCCGCTGACCGTCGGAGCACCGCCAAGATCTTCACCATTCTGTGATCTACAGTTCTGGGCAATCTCCGCCACCTTCAGCTGCCGGAAAAGCCGCCGCCAGAGCCACCAAAACCACCATTGCACCGCCGCTGCAGCCGGGTTGTTGGACCCGTTTACTGCTGACCGCATCCGCTTTTGTCGTGTCCGAGACCAAATCCTTCTTCCCAGTCCGCGTCCGCGAAGCCAGACCGTGACCAGTTTTTATTTGTACTGAACCAACCCGAATTGGCCCGGTTCAGTCCATTAACACTCCGAAAATAATTTGAAGGCCTTCCCGACCTCGGATCAAGGCGAAACTTGGTATCCCACCATTTTTGGACGCTCCGGATGCAGTGGTGGGATTATTTTAAAGATTTAAAAATGAAAAAAGACAAACCATGGCATTGGAGTCAAAGATCTCAGGCGAATTGATTTACAGGCGGCAAAAATTCACTGTTTTGTGTAACTTGTAAAAATCAAAGGAGAAATAGTGGATTGTGAGTACTAATCTCACCGTGGACTGACTTAGGGATTCAAATTGAACCCTAAGGAACCACGTAAAAAATTTCCTGCGTGTCATTTTACTGTTTGTAACATTTTCTATTTCCATCGCACTATCTCTTTGCGCGGCAAGGGCGCCTCGGTCCCACCGAACCTTCAAACCCGAATCACACACAAGAACCGATTCGAGGGGGCGGACGATCCCGCGCCCGAACATAAATATAAATAATTTTAAATAAAATTATGTTCATTTAAATATGTTTAATTATTATGTTTGCATTTAAGATATTAAGTCAAAGTTACATATGTTTACAGTAACTTCTTATAACTTTGATAATATTAAAATTTTTTATATTATTTAAAAAGCATAAATAACTTTTTATTTTATTTATTAAAACATAGCCGGTACATTATTGTGCGGGGTCCTTGACTAGCTAGTACATATGATATGGCAAAATTCAATGATAGAGCTCAATAACGGATCGAACACCGAAGCCAGGTGTGATCTTGTATTCCTTAAAGCCAGCATCTTTGAAGATTTTGCTCCATTCTTTCTCTTCTCTTTGCCAACCAGAAGTCAAGGTCATCATCAAAACATCGGCCTCGTATTCTACTTGAGTATGCTCGCGATCTTTCAACTTGGAGTTCAGCACCACTTCCATTATTATCACCTTTCCTCCCTCTTCTTTGCTCGCCACTGCTTTCTTGCAATTCTTGAGAATCTGTACGCACTCCTCGTCGTTCCAATCGTGAAGAATATGCTGCACAGATGAAGAAGCATTTTTTTAAAAAATTACTGTATATTCAGCGAGCGAAAGTTTTCATCTGGGTACCCGTCTAGCAGACTAGTTTGAATTGCATAAATGTTTACCTTGAGCAGAACTGCATCGGTAGATGGGATATGCTTGAACATGTCCCCTTCTATGAATTGGACCCCATCATCCTTGGGAAAGTCTGCAGCTACATGTGGAAGATCCAAGACCTTGACGTTCAAGTCGGGAAAGGCCTTGGCAATGGTCCTGGCACAACCACCAGTCCCGCCACCCACATCGATTAGCGACTTCAAGCCGTGGAACAGTTGGGGGGAATGTGGGACAATGAAGCTCATCAACAACTGACTGTCACTTTCCATGGCGGCATTGAAGTCCTTGTTTAGATCAGGCTTTTGTGCCGCCACAACCCACATGTTACCACCGTGGCAAAGCTCGAAGGGTAGTGAGCCCTCCATCTTGATCCAGTCTCCCAAGTAAAATAATGGATTCACTAGTGCGGGATCCAACACCATTTTGGAGTAAGGGACGACACCTATATTGTCATGATTTGTAGTAAGGAGCTTGGAAGTGGGACTGAGAATATACCTAGGCTCGGTAGTATCACTGCTCTCGTCCAAGGCAAAGATGCCCAAGTGCACAAGCAGGCGCATGAGGCGATACAAATGGGGAGATTTGGTTTCGGGAATGGGAATTGCTGCTGCTAGTTCAGAGAGGGACATGGAAGAGGAGTCATTTGAGCGAATCAGGTCTGGTATGCCTATTTGTATTGCACACCTCAGGGCCATGGAGTTCACATAGCCAAATTGGATGCTGAGAAGGTTGGTGTGTGGCTTAGAGAGCTCGCTAGGCGTCTCAAGCAACTTGGATATCGTCATTGCGGCCATCTGATTTGGTCCAGAGTATGAAGTTAGCTAGGGTATAGTTTGAGCCACTGCTGGACTCCTATTGTGGTCTTGGGAAGCATGTTGCATATCTTGGTAGACTATTTATAGTGATCACTGGAATAGATCAGCAACAGAAGCAATAATAAAATTATTTTGCCAAATGGAAGGCTCATGATTGTCATGACCTTTATTCTACGATGGCTGGCGAGGATGTAGGATATTATGCATTGCACCTGGAAGATCACTGCTAATCTTGTCTGCATTTTATTGTACGTGATGTGCCAAATTGTATTGTTGGGTTCTGGTCATCATCTCAGCACCGGTTGACTAGGGAAGTTGTATTGTCATTGGATCTCTAGCTGTCGAGTTCTCATAACTCGAGTCAAATTCTAGACAACAGCCGGGAGGTGTTCGAATGGGAATGCTACTACTTACAATTCGCCATTGTTGAATTCTTCTAGTTACGTGTAGACCCTTGATTTCTATACATAAAGTTTAGTAATGACGCACACGATAACAAGGCGAGCATAATGAATTAGTATTTGACCCGCAAATATTGGAGAAGACTACTAAAGAGAAAATCATTTTTCTCGGCGCTTTTATTTTCGTATTGGAGAGTACGCGATCGACTATTATTTGGCCATGGAACATATGTTAATTTTTTAAATTTTCTCCACGTCCAAAAAATTCTTCAATCTTAAAACATTAGAGAAACGAGGTGTTGAGAAAAGTCCAGCGGAAAAAGTTTCTCCACGCTTTTTCAGGGGGAAGACGTGGAAAAAATTGATATTTTTTTCTTACCTTTTTTAAAACATCGTGAAAAAACCATCTTTTATGATGAGGTGCCCTGAGCGGTGCAACTCAGGTTATATCATTTGCTAAACGGTTGTAACGGGTCCAAAAAGATTATATGAGACCTACCAAAAAAATTCATATTAAAGCAAATTAAAGGTGCAGCTTATTAGGTCTAAAAAATGCTCTCGACTTGACTTACCTATATTTTATATACAGCAATATTCAATAGTAATTTAAATAATAAATGTTTGGGGCATTGATTATAAGACAGCTTAACTATTTTAAAAAACGTGCATTTGCACTTGTTAAACTGATGGTGGCATAAATATATAATTTAACAATTAACAAATACTTAACATAGTAACAGACCTTGATCATTCCCCATGAATTTGCGAGAGAAAAAACCATTGCCTAAAATCAGTGTTAGTAAAAGGAGTAACAAGAATGGATCATTGTCTTTTTTATTGTGTTTGGTCCTTAGTTTTGTTTGTGTCTGACCTGTGGTGCTTTTGTTTGATCTGTAATGTTTGCGTTTGATCCATAATTTTTTAAGCACAAACAGTTTGTTCAAGCAACAAGCTCTCTTGAAATCCTTCTTTTCACCTTTTTTCCTTATATTTGAATTTGCAAGTAACTAGATCATTTTGTGTAGGTTTTTATGTTGAGACCAATACAGGGCAATAATAGCTTCGATTTGAATTTCAATTTGAAGAATGTGAGTTCTATAGAATTTTTTTCTTCTCCTATAGGTCTTTAGCTCGAACAAGGAAGAGCACTCACTACTCAATTTTTGTGAAAGAAGTTGGTTCGATGATACTCTAATGCATGTTCTAACACATTATCCCTGCTTAGTCTGTTTGAGCTGAGACTTAGAAAGTACAACAGCCTATTGATTTCATGAACTGACTCATTTGTGGACATGAGAATATTGCTACTAGTACTGATAACTTCATTATTATGGTTTATGGTTGCTTGGGAACTATTTGGCAATTTACAAAATACTGTTCTTTTCAAATTTGTTGGCATAAAACTTTGAAATGTTGTTGGCAAAGATATAGTTGCAGATAGCTGGGCTTTTGTGCTCTATTTCTAATCATTTTTCTTTTCAAACTTTGGAGCTTCGACAAGAAAATCAGTCCAAGAAATAGAGCAAAAGCCTTGGCATGTGCAATCTCATTGTGCAACATGAGGTTGTCAACCTCATCAGTGGTTATTTTGGGAGATAACTAGAAAGTGGTTGATGCATTCTACTGATCAGATGCTTCGACAATAGAGTATAATCTCCATCCTTACGTAGTGTGACTCAAGATATTATGTAATGCAAATCATCTGGAAGTGCCAGGAGATTGAGACAGTTTTGGGTTTGCTTGTAGCCATGGAGCTTGGAATATAGTAGTACCCAAATGATCTACGAATCTCACTTTTAACGTACAATTTAGATGTCAATTTTTTTTGGAGCAGGATAAGTAGTTCATTGTATTAGCAGGTATCCTATGGTGATGATGATCATTGTTATCGTGTATTAGCAGGATATTGAAAGATATAATTTGTGGGAAAGGTCATCAAAGATCATCTATTTTTGCAACTTTCAACTTGTTTATGCCAGATCAGGATACATCTAGATTGCCATGTTCAATTGAATAACATCTTGGCGCGATTGAACCACTGGCTCTTCAAATAAAATTTACACATCTGAATTGCTCTACGTTTTGAGCTAAATATCCACTTAAACCTTACCACAAACAATCAAGAAACTGATTACAATCAATATATATAACTAACATCAAACTCCAAGGAGAGACTTGTGAAAGTTGGGATTCAGTTTAAGATACCACTTCAAGCACTAATTTTCCAAAGATGTGACAATAAATTGCTTACATGAAAGTTGAAACATAAAAGCACAGTTTTGTTTTTCAAGTTCACATATCAGAAAAGAAAGAGCAAAAATGGCTAAAACTCGGTGCTTATAATCTTGTAACCGATGAAACTAAAATGAGCAAAAAAAACTACAACAATCCAAAGTTTCACACTTTCTTCCAATCATTCAACTATTTTGAAGGCATCGATATAGTCTTCAGGGGAGAGATCTGGTGCTGGCAGACAGTTTTCTGACGGTGCCCAACAAGTACATGAGGAGACCAGAAGGGGAGGATGGAAAGTGGTTGTACAGCAGATTGGCAGGGGGACAAGGCTCCGTCCGGTAGGAAGCCGGCAAAGACCCGGTAGAGAGGAGCACGAACGGGGTGGGGCGACGGAGGAGGCGAGGAGACCACCGGCACTAATTTAGGGGAGGAGCGCGGCTGACAGGGTCGCAGGCGAAGATGGACGAGGGGGTGGAGTGAATGGAGCTTCGGGTCGGTGAATTAAGTGTTTTCCCTTCTATATGACACCAAACCATCGTCCTAATAATCTGACGGCTTAAATATAATAATTTTTTTAGACCCTGATTAGTTAAAATCTCTTATTTATAATTACATATTAATATTAAGTTCCCCTTTTATTTTTATTAATAAGAGTAAATGGGCCTATTGCAGACTATGAACCCAGTTATTGATTGATTTTATTTTTTTCCTTACTACGAAAAACTTGCAATTCATTCAGTATCAGAAGATTCAGAAGGCTCATTCTTTGATATAGCTTTCTATTGTGACAAGAAAAGTTGAGTGCATAACAAATGCACAATAAGGTCTAACTATTAGAAGCCTAAAACCAGAAAGACAAACACTAAGCTCTAAACTTCACACAAACCAACCACAATACAGAGAAAAGCTCTAAATTTGGTGTTTACGTTTCCAAGTTCAAATGAAATGAATCATATAATGAGCATCCGATCTAAGGCTATTAATTGAGCGAGCCTGTGAGCATTTGTTATTTGACTCGGCTTAAGACTCAAACATTTAAATTTAAATCCTCGAGCCCGAACTCGAATCCCACGAATCGAGTTTGATAAAGGCAGTATTCAACTCAACTTGACTCGGTTATAAATCAAACCCAATTTGAAATCGACTCGTATCTCGACTCAAGTACGACTCAAAAATATAATATAATAATATATATAATATCACTTACCTACTCAAAACACATTTAAAATCGTAGATAAATCTTATTATTGACTATTAATATAAATTCTAAAAAATAATTTTACTATAATAAAAGAACAAAAGCTAATTTTAATTAACATGAGTCTGCTACCTACAGAAAATCTCTGCCACAATAATTTAATTGTTTATCATGACTTAATTAACTAAAATCGTAAGGTTAACAAATTATGCATGTTATGGCTTGTATAAGAGACAGACCACCAAAAACATAGATAAGATAACCAAAAGATTTACAGTTCATTACCAAGTTAAAATAAATATATAAAAATACATATATAAAAATATCATACCTATAATCAGGTTCTTACATGATCTAGCATCAATCAATAAGCCCATGTGTAAAACTCATGACTCGAGTCAGAGTTTCATATTAGCGAACCAGTTGGTTCAACCATCGGTTTGAGTCGAGTTAGTTTCATGAACCACCTACTGAGCCGAAGCCAACCGTGAGTTATGAGTGATGAGGGTCAAGTGTACCTGAGTATATGATGATAACGTCAAAAAGATAATGAAAAATGAGTTATCAGAGTTTATGAAAGTATGCAGTATATATTTTTTATGTATTTGATCGTAGAATTATTTTTAGGCCGAATAACATATTAGGACACATTATAAGATAATTTGGGTGGGTTATTAGTTATAGAGCATGTTATTGTGGTATTATAGTGTGTATTATATTTTATAGGATTTTCCCTTCTTTTTGGATTTATTTTAGGATTTATTATGAGTTAGTTAATATTTTTTATTCGAATCGGAGTAGAGTCAACTTTTATTTACGATATCGCCACCAACCTATTTCCTTCCCCTCCCGCCCACCCCCCCCCGCCCCTGACGCTTCTCATTCCCCCAAACCCTCGACGACCATCTCCTTCTCCGTCGCCAACACCGCCTTCGGCCACCGCACCACCGCCGATCAACGCCGCTGGTCACCGCCAGAACATCGCCGACCATTGGCCCTGCTGTCCGGCCATCGCCCAGCCTCCACGACGCGACGAAAACGTCACGACCGCACCACGCTCCATTCGCCGAATACACCGCCGGCGACCGCTATGGCTTCAATGATGCCAACCCTCCCGCAACCTTCCCCGACCGGAGCGGAGCCCAACACTGCCCATCCCGGCCGGATCTCGTCACCCCACCACCGACCACCCCTGTTTTGCCCTTTTTCAATGAGATGCCGCCTCCGCCAACCTTTTCGACGTCGTAGACAAGTTGGGCTCACCGAGCCGGTGCCAACGGTACCCCATACTATCGCCATGTCGCTGGTAGCCACTGCCGGCAATAGTTGCCAAAACCGCCGAAAAGCTGCCAGAACCTGTCGAAAAATCAGATTCACTGGAATTCGCCTGATCTTCCACCAAACTCTTCCAGTTGAACCCGATCAAACTTCTAACGGCGCCCACTGTCGAATTCGAGCTCCGAGATGTGCGACAAAACCCTAGTCGTTGCCGATTGTTGACAACGCGAAGTATAATTACCTCTGATTTAATTATTTAAAATTGATAATTATTAGCACATCATGGTAGGATTGATTGTTAGACGTTATGAATGTCTAGTAGTGGATGAAATGATATTTGTATGATTTGAGTTATGCTTAATGAATGCTAATTATCTAATTTAGTAAATTAAATCTAAGCATGTTAATTGACTGCAATGTAATTTAGAAAAACATAATAAAATCGAAAGGAATAAAATGAGCTAAGGACATTTTTATTGTGACGAGGATTGTTGATTGTATGATGGGTGATGAGTGTATTGTTAGTATGATAGACTATCTTGGTAATTTTTAATCTATATAACTGTATGTTTTTCTCCAAAACGAGCTACTTTCGAGCTTATGAACGAGCTGGTTTCAAGCTCATAAACAAACTAGTTTCGAGCTCCTAAACGATCTCGTTTTGAGCTCTCAAATGAGCTAGTTTCGAGCTCCCAAATGAGTTGGTTTCGACTTCCTTAAAATTTAATAGAGTGTATTCGAGCTCGAGTCGAGCTCGAATAGTATCAAAAATATTTGAGTTAATTTTGAGCATATATGCTCGAAACTCGTTTGATCTCGAGTCGAGTTCGATCACAAGGTGAGCTCGGCTCACTAGCTCGTTTAGCAGCCCTAGTCAGATCTGATTTAGACAGATTTAGTAAAATCAATATGATTTTGACCCCAACCAATTTATATGATTGATCATAAAGTAATTTGAACTAATGTAATTGGAGCTGATGTATACACTCCTCTTTCAACTGACACAAACATATATCTTTAAATTCTTATGTGTCAAATTAATTTAAATATTCATAATAAAAAACTCAAGACCAAAATTAAATCATAATAAAATTTATAAGGCCGTACATAGTGTGGTTCGAACTGGAAAATAATCAGATCATCGCTTATATGGTGATTGGTTGCATTTCTTTGACTATTTTCTTATTAAAAAATAAAATGAAAGAGGTGGCATGCAGTTACTTGGTGATGTATGTCAAACAAAAGAGCGCGAGCGGCGGCCCCGCAAGTACAACCTCCGCCGCTGCTGCCCTCGCAGTCTTCCTCTGCCGCCGTTGCTTGGCCCCGAGGCGAGGGCTACGCCGCAACCGTCGACAGCGGCAGCACCGTGCGAGCTTGCGATTTTGCTACTTTTGAGTGGAAGACATCAGCACAAAGCTGATGTCTTCCACTTGGTTTTGGCTCCTTGTTGTCCTTAATAACGGACCGACTTGCAGCACAAAGCTGTTTGTTTTGTTGCTCCACAACGTCTGCCTTCTTCTCGTTCCAGATTTTGGAGATTCAGAAAATTGCAGTCTTTGATTGTCGCAAGCTCTTGGTATCTTGTTTTTGGTTAATGGTTACGAAGTTTCAATGGTAGCGATGCTCCAACGAGAGGAAGGAAGAAGCAGACGGCGAGGCATGCTCTCTTTGCAAATTTTCAATTTTTCTTCTTTTTTTATGAATTTTGTGTATCTCTAACAAACATCTTATTTTTATCAAACATTATTTTAACATTTTTGTAGAACAAATATTAATTTTTTTTACCAAATAAAAGGAACCAAATATCAAAATTAGCATTAGGGTGGTAATGAACGGACTTAGACAAGGTCAAGATGAATCAAGTAACATGCCATTACCTTGAAGAATGCCCATGCCTGTCAATATCCATTTGGGTATTTAGCCATTTCAATACATTATATGGACAACAGTCAAATGGACGGATAAGTGGATACTATCATAAATAAATATTTTTTATTAAATATAACTAAATTTCGTTAAAATAACATATGTTAAGTAGCTGTTTAATATAATAACATAAATTTTACATTGTTATTTTAATTTGTATATTATTGAGGAATTAAAAACTTGGAGAGAATATATGGAAGTTAATTAAGACAAATAATTATCCAAAAATTAAATATTACTAAAAAAACTTAATAGCAAATTACAATCAATTATTCCATAAAGCGTAATCCAAGGTGAAAAAGGGTCATAGGAGGAAAGAAACACATGGAAAAGTGACGTTAATGAAGATGATAATCACTTAAAAATTTAAACCCTTAGTATTTAACTTTTTGTTATGGTAATAATTAAAAAATCTTGATAAATCTTAAAATAGTTGTATTAATAAAGATAATATTAGGTAAGACAAATTAATCTTTTTTTCAAATGATAAAGACTATAAATCCTAAGAGGTCTTAACAAAATCTTCTAAATATTTTCGTCATTACTAATTATTGATGGGCATGGACAATAACGTACACGGGAATATATATATATATATATATATATATATATATATATATATATATATGTCCACCGGGGAAATATACACTCCAGCGAAAACAAGCCAGAAAATATTTCCCCTACTCGATGAAATGAATAGGAGACACCCAAGATAAAAATGGATGGAAACTTTCCTCCCAATTTAGAGAAAAGAAAACCAACCTACTCGATCAACTTTGATTAAGAAATCTCTTACAATCAAGTATCGAAATAAAATTTGAGAAAACTCTCCTAACCTAAATCAGATCAATAACAAGATCTGAAAGATACAATTCTTGAGAAATTGAGAAAAATATCATACACCTCAAATGAAAAAATGGATCAATCTCACACCCTGGATTACGACCCCACTTCAACTTGAGATGATGAAAAACTTCTCCAAACTCTCCCCTTGTGAGTGAAACCACTCCCCGTTATATGTGGAAAAACTCCACCCAATACATGTAGAAAATTCTACCAAAGTGTGAAAAACTTCACCCCAATAAAAGTAGAAACTCTACCCAAATGTGGAAAACTCCACCCAAAAGAGTAACACTACTCCCAATTACAATCCACAGACAAAGGTAGAGAAAGAAAAGAAATTAACCACTGTTGATCTTGTCGAAGAACCCGAAGTCATATCTTCACCTCACAACAAACAATTTCACTTTCTTCTCCCACATGCACTACCAATAGTAACCCTGTCTAGATCTGTAATCCCTCAAGTCTCCCTAAAGGAGAACACTCCATGGAACTTCCCCAAAGGGAAAGCACACCGAACACATACCTCTAATCACATATTTATAGACTAGAGATATGAATACCACTTGGAAATGAAGAGCCAACTCCAAACACTACTTCTTGAGCATTGGAATCCTCACTAATGAGTCTCTTCACGTATTCCACAAATTCTCATCGAATTCGTCGTACCTCTTGGTTTATCTTCATGTCTTCACGACTTTCAATGTGACTGAACGCTTTCTCATGGGAGGGAATATCTCAACAATTCTCCCCTTCCCGAGCATGAGAAACACCTTGGAAAAATTTCCACACATGTGCATCCTTGCTTCCATCAATCACAACACAACCCATCGATAACCAAGGCGCATACAAGCATACTCAAGTCAGCTCGATTACGGGTCTTTGACCCACCTGCCTGAAAATGCTACACCTCATTAGCATCAATCGGCCTTACCACTTTCTTGAATGTGACTCGTCATGCCTCTTCGACACAATTCCCTTTATGGATTTTCTCAATTAGCAACTGTCTACCCTCTGGCTCGAACAGTGCACCCACCTGGGAGAAAACCCAAAACTGAGGTTGGAATACGCACCATAGGAACAATTCATCAAACATTGCTCCGCACACTCTCCCGTACTCACATTCAGCTTGGAGATGGGAAGATCCAACAACTTGATCAGCCCCAAGCTCCTGAACTTGTCCCCCTCACCGCATTCGGCATCGCTACACTTCGCCATCCTAGTCAGCTGGGTGCCAAGCAAGCACTTGCACTCAGACAGCCCATTACAACCGCAGTGAGAGAAGAAGTGATAGGGGATCCGAGGTCTGTTCCACACCAGGTCCCAAACCACCGTCACTGGTAGCCATGTCCGTTGCTCCAGTATGCCGGACCTGTTGAGCTGGAACCTTCATATCAAGGAAGAGTTGGAGACCGATATGGTGAGCACCATCATTGTCGACCATACCACTTGTCGACTACCACATGAGGAGGGAAATATTTTAACGCATCTCCCCTAACGACTCATGTGCAATGTTCTCTATCTCCCCTGATTAGGACTTCTAGCACATCTCCCATACTCGTATAAAAGAAACACTTATGCTAGCATAGCCTAAAGGTCATCTCGACAACATATACGAGTAGGTCTCGATCATGATCATGGAGTACATCGCCCCCGTTGAGTGCATCATCCTCAACGTCCTCTACGCGACCATCGACTTCACCATCTGCAAGTCAATCCGGATGTCATAGGAGGTCGACCGCTCCCACGACCAAACACTCTCCATCAAAGAAGACAAGAGCAAGACGGGACTCCATCACCTGAGTCGCCGACATCAAGACAGCGAGCTCCGTCCCTGTGGTGATGCTCAACAAGCCATTGTTCAGCTACACCTTCGCAGATCTCCCCTCGGCAACCTCCCTCTTCAATCGAGAAGCTCACTCTTGCCGAAGGCCACACTTGACAAGGCGGACATGCACTTGCCGGCCATTTGTCAAGCTAGAAGAAGTAGCTATCCCAGTGAGAACAATAGCAAAAGTGAAATGATCAGGTCTCACACCTGCATACACCATCCTGCACCAAAAGCTCCAAACTTTGGAGTAGGAAAACTGTAAATACCCGGCAATCACAGCATTCCGTGACACCGTATCCCTCACTGAGCATTTGCAGAAGAACACCTCTGCATCGGAAACCTTCCTATATCTGATCAAAGCTGTGAGGAACGCGTTCATCAGAAACACGTTCGACTCGAACCCGAGCTTCACGACCAGCACAAGCACCTGGTACGCACCGCTCGCATCCTCCGACCATCGCAGCCCTGCCGGCTGTTGTTTCCGGCTGGTTCCGCAGCTCGCGCTGGCTGCGGCACAAACACCTTGGCCGCCAACAGCAACTAAGACGAGTTGGTTTGCCACCTTAGCACCGCCGACTTTGGCCTGCCAGCAGCAGCAACATAACTGGGCCGCCGTCGCGGACCCGCATGTCTGCCCATCGCGGCCTTGCTTGGCTGCCCGTCGCGACTCCGCTTGATCGCTGTCGCGTTTGCAGCAGCAGACCACCGGCCGCTGGCTCCCCTTGGCCGCCGTAGCGCCGGCCGATCACTGGACGTCGGTCTGCAGCAACAGGATCTCCGACCGCCCAGTTGCGCTTGCAAATCGCCTAGCCGCCCGTCGCGGCTACGCCTGGCCACCATCGCGGGCTGGTCCGCATGAACGCGGCCCCCCAGCCACCCTGGCCACAGGCGCCTGCACCGCCTCCTTCGCCGGTCGCGACCCCGGCCTAGCGGCCTCCCTGCCGCCCGGCCTCGCTGGTCGCCGGCCACCCGCCTGTCGCGGACTGGGCTGCTTCCAGGTGGCCCCCGGGCTTCTCCGCCGGCCGCCCCTCAGGCTTTTGGCAGCCAGCCAATGGCTCCTCTCTTAGCCGCCGGCCCCAGATCTTGGCCAATGGCTGCAGGCTGCAGCTCCGGCTCTTATCTGCTGGTCACTGACTGCTAGCACCAGATCCAGAAACAAATGGGCCGCCATCACGGCTCCTCTCTGGCCTCCGGTCGAGCGCAAGGTTTGCCGCCAGCTGTGGCCCGCCGGCAGTGGGTTGCCAGCCTCTCACTGTCGGCTGCGGCTGCGGCTGCCGCCCGCCGGTTCCACCTCTCGGCTACCGGCTCCGGCTCCGCTCTCAGTCGCTGACCGCCACTCCTTCGTGCATTTGTCGCTGCAAACACTGGAACACAGCTACCGCTTGACCGCTGCGACTCCGACTGGTCACCCGCCGCGGCTCCTCTGCTGGCTGCCGCTGTCTCGGGCTCCAGTTGCGGATCTAAATTGGGCCGCATGTCACAGCCCAGACGGCTGCGGGATTGGGCCATATGGTCGCGGCCCTCAGCCTCCATGGCTGCAGGAGCGCATGGGCTGCCATCGCAGCCCCCGGGTTCCCGGCTCCGCTCCTCCCTGCCGGCCGGATGCCAGCTGCAGCCAGCTTGCTGCAGGTCACCGCTTCACCGACCACCATAACATGAACCTCCACAGGTCATGAAACCACAGCTCCACAAACCAAAGCATGATCCAAAATATGAACCAAAGCTCTGATACCGCTTGTTGGGAAATATACACTCCAGCGAAAACAAGCCAGAAAATATTTCCCCTACTCGATGAAATGAATAGGAGACACCCAAGATAAAAATGGATGGAAACTTTCCTCCCAATTTAGAGAAAAGAAAACCAACCTACTCGATCAACTTTGATTAAGAAATCTCTTACAATCAAGTATCGAAATAAAATTTGAGAAAACTCTCCTAACCTAAATCAGATCAATAACAAGATCTGAAAGATACAATTCTTGAGAAATTGAGAAAACTATCATACACCTCAAATGAAAAAATGGAT
>JAURVB010004131.1:0-45781 GCA_033002965.1 Piper betle
GAATATAAAAACCCTAACCTCGAATGGTGGGCCATGGCTAGCCCTCCTGTGTCAGTTTGTTCACTAGCTGTTTTCTAGACCGGTAACGCTTGCTACTGCCGGTTTTCTATTATTTATGTAGGTGAGAATTTCGAGGACTGAACACTATCAGTACCACAGAAGAGTAGCAAAGTTGTTGCACACATGTACTTGGGAACATAATGGATGGTAATGATGATTTCTAAGCTGTGTGAATGATGAGTTTGTTTAAGATTATTCTGTGAAATGCTATAAACGTTGTACCTGTGAAGCGAAACTAGAACGAAAGTGGACAGGGAGCCTTGGAGTTTAGACTAGCCTTGAATGAGGCAGAAAGTAAAAAAACTAGAATGGAAATGATAATGTCATGTTTCAAAATTATATCGATGTGAATATTTATTGTTGTCGTGGACAGGTTGGCCCCTATTGCACTTTTAGGGGAGATTTTATCCATTTTATTTGAAAAATATTATTTATTTTTGAACTTATTTTCACGGTTGTTCTACTTGTGCACTTTTAGGGACAGGTTGGCATGTATGTAAGCCACATTAGAACCCAAACATCTCATCCATGCATTGCATACTTACACTACCATTTTAAGATGCCGAGGCTAGATCTGGGTCGGCTTTTACTGAATCTAGTAGATTAGCGAACTGTTCGGTCACCGGTGATATTTCCTGGTCGGTTCACGAGTAAACTGAAACACGGGTGTTACAAAATGCCTATATGATGCATGCATGCAATGATATGCAAAAGTCCTAGATGTGGCAAATGATATGACATGCAGGTCAAAACTTAAAACACTTCACACACCACATCACAATTGCATGCTGAACGTGTCGTAAACCACATGAGATTGTGATAACTCAAATAAGAATGTTGAGACGAAGATTTTGTTATTTTATAAAATACATTTTGAGATTTTACCCACCCACTTAATCTCTAACTTAAGATATTGAACACCTGAAAGAACTCAGTGGCAATTAATAAAGATATCTTGAATGCTAATCACAAACAAGTTCTCAGTAAAATTTTGAAATTCAGTTGAAATTGAAGATTAACATAATTAAACTTAACCCTAGTGATTCTTCTACCGAATTGACTTCGAAAAGTAGAACTTGAAAATTAATGGATCTAGAAGACCCGACTAAAGATGTTGAGTCCAACCCACACTTGAACCCATTAATTATGAATTATTTTATTAATTAAAATCAACTGATAATGTTTAATTAATTAGGATAATTAGGTCGATTACCATTTAGCTTTAAGATTGCACATCAAAACCTATTTTTATAGCCAATTAGGGGTTATCTTATCTTTATTTTAATTAATTGGTTAATTTACTAACTTGGAACATGAAATGAGGCAACTCATACATAGTCCAAAAATCATAAATTTTTAATCTTTGTATTATAATAATTGTTATTAGAGGCATTAGGTGATAGATTTCACGGTTTAAGCACAAAATAAGCATTTTATTACAGCTTTTAATCATAAACATACACCCAAAAAAGATAAAAAATAGATTTCTATTAACAATCAATAAGATCAATATGCAATGATCATGATGATATGATGAATAAGTATCCTACATGTCCTAAACAAGGATTATACATGCAAAAACACAAAAGACGCAAACCAAATGAAAAAGGAGAAAAAAGGTGTACCACGATGGGGGAGAAAAGGGAGGAGGAGAAGACGAGCAGGGGAGGAAGACGAGGGAAAGGGAGGATCAAGGAGGGGCTAGACGATGGCCACAAGATGACAATGGCGGTAGACAGAGGCGGCGGAGACAAGAAACTCCCAAAAAAATAATGTAGGGTAGGGTATACAACCCTACCCAAAAAGATGCTAGCATGCACATGCGCTAGCTCAAAGGCACCCGTGAGGAGGCCTTGGACTACATCATGGAGTCGCGAGGCCGAAATATGCGCAACAAAGGATAGGGAAGGAAAAGAAAAGAGGTGAAAGGAAGGGAAAGGTTCAGAACGACTTCTAATACACGACTAGGACTAGGAGGTATGCCCGAATGCATGCAACACAAAGCTAATGTAACAACACACGACCTTAGGCTAATCTAAAACAACAACAAAAACACACACACACACACTAGCTTGACAATTGGGGCCGAGCCGGAACAATTTAATAATAGATACCCTTAATGCCCAAACCCACAATACTACACAAAGGATCCCAATAGCCCAGACCAATCGAACCGGACCAACCATGTGTTATCTAGATCGAGTCAAACATAAAATCAAACACAAAACACCGAACCAATGGGTCAAGTTTTACTCTCTTGTACTTCAAAAGCGGTTTATATATATATATATATATATATATATATATATATATATATATATATATATATATATATATATAATACTTTGATGCGAAAAAGGTGAGCCTTGTGAGTTCTCAACATTATGTGCAAGTGAGTTATCTTGACCCTACCCCATACTTAAGAGGTGGTTATTACAAGTAGTGGAATGTGTTTCATTGTCTGTTGGGTTTATTTGCTTCTTGTTGTTCTTTTGGGCTACTACTTTGGGCCTTTTTCTTAGTAAAATAGTTCTGAGCAAGCTTACGAGTAGATGGCTCAGAGGCTATAAAAAAATTTGAAGTTTATCCAAAATGACTCGCTAGCCACTTTGATGGTTTCAAAAGTCTCAACTTATATCTATTATGGATATGGGATTATTCTTTGACATCAATTGAAATTACTCTCATTAATTTGATGGTATTCTCAACTACAAATCCATTGCAATTTTTAATCGTATACAAGCAAGACTAATTATTAAGTTTTCATTTTTTTTGTGTGTTATGCAGCTGTATGACAGCATATGGCTTTTCATGGCCCTAGAACTTTTGTTTGGTCCCCGCTTAAGTGGTGTCAAGGCAGTTGAGATTTGCTCCTTTAACGTACCCACCGAGAAATTTTTTTCTTGAGAGGCCAAATCCCACCTATGTTTGACCAATTTTATTTATTATATAATAATTTTTTTCAAACTTATTATAATGAGTTTTATATACATTAGTTATACCTCGTATAACTTATATGAATTATATTTTTTATTTTAAATAATTTAATAGGTTCCACAATTTAAAAATCACATAGATAAACAAAACAATAAATAATAAAGGTAATTGTAAAATTTCAAGATAATCTTGTGTTTTTAACTCTTTTATCTTAATTGTTAAAATTATTGTAATAAAAATAAATTTTAAAATATTGATTAACTTGTGCATCTTTTAAAAATTTAAAAGTAGGTGATAATAATATATAAAAAAGACAAAATTTTATAAATCTCTTATTTATGCAACCTAGTTTTAATATAAATAAATATTATTTTGTGAAGCATACTAAAAAGATTCAAATTAAATATATTGTTCATATAAATTATATGAGATGTACCCTATATACAATTTTCCGTATTATAAAATGTTAAGAGGTAGTTGATTGAGGATTATTTTTCTAGGAAGCCACAGCCCAATTAAGTATTGGGCATTGGATTTTATCCATGGGAACTTGCTATCTCGTTTCTGAAAATACACAATACATTAATTTATTTTAATATGTGGTATAACTAGACATGGGTTCCATTCAAAAATTATAAACCTGGGATTGTTGTTGGCAATTGAAGCTAATCCGACCAAGCGCATGAGAAATCGTGTTACCAACTCAATATTGTCCTTTGTTCAAAAAAAGAAGAGAGAAAACTCAATGTTGGTTAGGGGTGACGCTGGTCTGCTTTTGTACAAGTAACCATTCCATTCCATAACATGCATTCTAAAATCCAAGAGACATTTTCATACTCAACCGTATAATGCAAAGCGTTCACATATATTTATACACCGTTCTTAGTACCATTTTTTAAACTTTGGTTACTCACACGCATATATGGGGACCTGATGAAGTCATAAAACTTATATAACGTAAAGGGCTGCCACTAGAAAAGTAAAATGTGTGGACATGCAACCGCGGAAAGAAAAGACACCAAACCATGTCAGAAGCAACGCTTATACGCATGCACAAGATGGAAAAGAAAACAGTGAAGGGAGAACCGCTTGCCGAGGAATCATACATATCCCAGCTTTGAAAAGGTGAAGCAGATTAATCAAGACGTTGATAGTAACGTCTGGTGGTGATGAAATGTGGTAGGTAAATATATAAAACAAAGGCTGCCAAATCCCTTGTCTGTTAGACTATTTGAATGAGCTAAAAAATAGTAAACAAAAACGAGAGAGTTTGTCTCATTCATTTGTTAAAGTAATAACTGAACTAAATGAATTGAATCAAGCACCATTTTGTCCATATACAATAGAACATTTTTACTATTTTATCTTTTTTATGGCTTATGTTTTAAACGTACAAAACTGTATTATAAAGAAAAAATGCTTATTTATTGATATGAGATTGTTATATTAATGGTACTTTTATTTTAAATGTCCAGTTTCACTTCGTTTAACAACAAGAACAAAATCAATAAATTGATTTAATCCACTCAATTTATTTATTTAATAATCCAACCTTTATCAAATTTTTGAAATTGAAAAACCCACCTTCCAGTATTGCCCTTTCACGCTAGAAAAATAATACTCGTTTATGTACACCTCCTCACTCTTCTATTCAAAACCCAACTTGTACTCTTATTTGGTTTGGAAAAAAAAACCAACTTGTATTTAACAATCTTGTGCAACTGTGACACATTCTCCTAATCTTGATAAAATATCAAGATATGAATTGTCTCAAAGTTGGCCAGCAAATCATGGTACAAACAAAGCCATCCACACAAGAAGCTACAAACATGTAGGCTAATGGATGATATGATGTGGATGGACCCCTTTTGGCACTAATGTGCCACGCATTTGGTACAAAGTGCTTCCGAATGCTTTAATAATTGATTTTGGACTACATAATATATATCTGGACACTAAGATGATCAAGTGGCGGCCCATTATGTAGGGCACAGGTTTGAAGAGATGGGTTGAATAAATTAGTCGAGTGTATGATTTTATTTGGTTTTGTTGAGGGATATCTTCTCGTGGGCAGTAAAGGCAGAACATTCGAACTTCACTCAAAACTAAACTTATTAAAATTGTATTAAAATTAATTATTATTTCTATAATGAACAAAGTCATAAACATAATTTAACCATGTAATCATGTTGAAAATGATTTATGCATAGATATTATATTATAAACAAATTAAGCCGAACTACTTTACCATGCATTGTTTCTAAGTATTATTTTTTTAACTTATGTGTGAACTTAAATTCTTATATTACTTTAATTATAAAAATTTTACATTTTTAAAGAATAAATAAAAAGTAGTAAAAAAATTAAGCATTTTATATATTATAGTTATTAAGTTTTTTTATTAGTTTATATAATTATTCACACAGCAAACACAATAACAACTATAAGGGATTTACATATTTAAAATTTATTATACGTCATTAAGTATTATTATAAAAAAATTATATTATACAACAAATATATGAGACAATCGGTTTTTTCTACTACGAGCTCTTTCCAACTAGTTCAAAGTATTAAATTAAAACTTGGTTAACCACTTTTGAATTAATAACTTTAAACATGTTATTTTACACCTAGGTAGGGGTGCTAATTAGGCGACCGAGCCGAATTCAACTTGTGTTCAAACTCGGTTGAATAGTTCAAAACTCGTTCGAACTTAACATGAGATCGAACGAGTTTTGAACATACATGCTCGAGTTTAGGGTTGCTAAATAAGCGAGATAGCTCGTGAACATTTAGCATTCGGCTCAGCTTGACTCGACTCAAAACTCAACATTTAAATGCTTGAGCTCGAACTCAACTCGAACTTGAATCTTATGATCCAAGTTTGAGCAAGGTTGCGTTCAACTCCACTTGACTCGGTTATTAACTCGAACTCGACTTGTAGCTCGGTCAAATTCGACTCGATAAAATAATATAATAATATAGTTTTTATATTATATTATATTATATTATATTTATTTATTTATATAATATAATATAAAAACTATATTATTATATTATTTTATCGAGTCGAGTTCGAGTTATAACCGAGTCGAGTCAAATCGAACACGACCTTGCTCAAGCTTGGCTCGTAAGATTCGAGTTCAAGTCGAGTTCGAGCTTGAGCATTTAAATATTGAGTTTTAAGTCTGAGTTAAGCCGAGCCAAACGCTAAATACTCACGAACTAACTCGCTCAATTAGTAACCCTACACATAGGGTTGACTCATATATAGTATAAGAGCAACTCGTTTCGTGTGAAGGAGGGCAAAAGTGTTTGCATGCTTGATCTCACTAGCATACTCAAAGACATTACCGTTAATTTAGCAGCCCAACCGCATCCTTCTAGGTTACCTTCTCCACAAAAATTAAGTGTATGTATAATTAAATTATCTTATATACATAATTATCTTAAAATTAAAATATTTTAATTATGTATTAAATTTTAGTATGAATTATAAATTATATCAATAAATACAAATCAAACTAGTTCAAACTCAAGTCGAACTCGAATCAAGTTAGAGTACCCGACCAACCAGACGTTGCCGCGAGAAGGAGGGGACGGAGGGGTGGAGGTTTGGTTTTTTAATTTCATTAATTGGGTCGTCCTTGTGATCGCACGATCACGATTAAGCTAGATATAAAACTTTCTCTTAATATAAAGTTTATCTACCCGTTTTATATTAAAAATCTGATACATATAACACACTCTTTCTTTATCACCCTTCCATCTCAGTGGCCTCATCTACTTCCTTGCCTGGTTTTTCGCCAAGGTATACTATATTCTCATTTTTAATATCAAACCAAGATATACCAGACAAATCAACTAGTTCTTTCATATCATTGGTTCGAACGGACGCATAATGGGAACATCGAAAAATCTATCAAAATAACGAACACATACAAAAAAATTGAACAACATAAAACCTATTTGTAAATACCATGAATATAAAATAAAAGAGGGAGAGAGAAAACCTGAAGAATTTGTGTTGTCCATCTTCATCTTTATGGCAGTGGAGTTGTAATCATAACATAAAAAGTAGGTATTTTTTATTACGTATTTTATTCCAATGCTCTTATTGAGCAAAATTTACATCTAAGGTTGCTGATCTATGACGGCATCCCCATGTATGTCCACATCTTTGGATGTAATACTCGGTCTTTCTCTTTTATTATCTTTATTTATTTATTTATTTATTATTATTATTATGGAAAGTTGTTTTTGTGTAAATCAGCTTATAATAATAAATTACTTTTAATAAATGTTTCATCCTTATATCGCCACAATTATTGATAAATTTTATTTATAATAAAGTTGTTATAAATATATTTTCATAAATAAATAATTTTTTACAAATTTTATAACGTAAAATTTAAAAGTTCACATTATAAATTAATATTAGGAAAAAATTTCTCATAATTAAATATATTTTAAATAATATTTTTATAAAAAATAATTATATATTTAATAATTATTTAAATTAAAATTAATATTTATTTAAAAAATAATATCTTGATTAATGAAAGAAAGATATAAGGTTTTAAGTAAAATATTTTATTAATTATCAAAGTGGGTAATTAATTTTAGTCTCTTAATTTATTTACATAATAATATAGTTAAATAAATAAAGTTTTTATTATAATTATTAAAAAAATTAACCCGAGTTACCTTACCATGTATTGTTTCTAAGTATAAGTTTTTTAAGCTAAATGTAAACATAAATTCTTATATTACTTTAATTACAAAATTTTTACATTTTTAAAAAACGAGTAAAAAATAGTTAAACAATAAAACATTTTATATGTTATAGTTATTAACTTTTTTTATTAGTTTATATAATTATTCAAACAGCATATACAATGACTATAAGAGATTTATATATTTTAAATTTATGATATGTACTTAAGTATTATTATAAATAGGGTTTATATTATATAACAAAGATAATAGACAATCAGTTTCCTGCTTCGAGCTCTTTTCAACTAGTTCAAAATACTAAATTAAAACTTTTATAAATTTATATATATCATGGAAACAAAAAGTATATAAAATAAATTAATTTTTATGTGAACTTTTACAAATAAAATAATATATACTTCAAACGTATCAATGTAAATAAAATTACATCTTTTCCAACATAAAAGAATATTTTAAAGAAAATGAATAAGGGAAAAAACACTTATAATATCAAACTGTTAAGACTATAAAGCGTTTACGAATATAAAGTAACTATAAAGAAAAGTAAAAGTAAAGCATCGTTTTACTTTTTAAATAAGAAAAAGAGAATAAGCTTCTTTGTGATTCTCATAATAGATAATTAATCTTTTATACTATATTTAATTAAAAATATGTGCTTGATTAAGTCGATACAATTAGCAATACTAGTTGGGATCATGCGACCTATGGACTTTGAATACCTTTTTTTTAAAATAATTTTTAAAACATATTATCAGTATATATTTTAGTTTATATCAATAATTTTTATTACATGAATTTAGTTATTTTAATTCAGAATTTTTATTTACTTTTAGTTATTTGAAAGAGGATTAAAAGTAGTATAACTCACACTCAATATTTTAGCTTGGTTTAATATCCTTACTTATTTTCAATAATTAGTTATAAACACATGAAAAATTAATTTAGTATGTATTTATTAATAATTATTAAAAACAAGTAAGAATCATAAACCATGTCAAAATATCAAAATCAAGTAAAATTACATTTAATCCTCCTTTAAACAATTAAAAATAAATAAAATTGAAAATTATGACTAAAAAAATTAAGTTAAGCCATGGATTTGGTCATTTTTGAGCTAAATATTAATGATAAGCTTCATTGTAGGTCATGGTAGTTGATCACTTATCTCTTTTTTTATTAAGATCCTTGCCTTAAAATATTACAGTATTTTTCGCTCTCATTATGATTCTGCCTTCATTTCGTTGTAATTGATTCTACCATCACGATACCTCTATGGACCCATTAATACCAACTTAATTTAATGTTTTTGTTATTATATTTATTATTTATTAATAAGAAAGTTTTATAGTATAATTCTATCTAAATTAGAACTTTTAAAAATATAGTAAATTTTACCTATATATTTATAATAATCATATTACTTGAATTAAAGTATTTACATACTTAACAACACATATTTAATTTAAATTTTTTACATGATTTACGATTTCTATTTATTTATTAATTTTGTTTATTGTTAGAAAAAAATTAGAGTGTAATTCTATTCAAATTAATAATTTTTAAAATGATAGACTCCATTCAATTATTGAAATTTAACTCAAATTGAATGTTCTTACTTATTAATACTTGCCCAATAAAGTTTTTTACTCATTTTAATATAAAATTAAAAATACTATTAGTATTTTTATGCAATTATTATATTCTAAAATAATTTATATAATCTTATTACGTTCATACATGATCTGATGCATGGTGAAGATCGTGGAGCATCGGTAGTGAGTTGCAAGTAGGGTGGGTTTGGAATGTGCAGATGCAGCAGTTTGTTTTTGTGAATTCTTTGGCTTTCTGGCATCAAACTAGCCAACACTCTCTTCTCCTGTCGCCTACTAATTTCTGTTTGCACCGGCTCCTCCTGCTTTACCAGGTATGTATGGTTGTATACAAAAATTCATGTGTGTTGATCTTCATTGTTAGGAATTATCTGGGACTTTGCATGCCATCTGATTTGAGAATCTTGTATTGCTTTGCTTTATATATATATACATATATATACACTAACATGCTTGGTAATCTCTCTGTTTTATATATATATATATATATATGTTTAGCAGCTTCAATATTTTTTTCTTGCTTTATTTCTCTTACATTTTATCACTCTTTACGGCTCTGCTCCGCTCCCTTAGAGCAATAATTTTATATTGAGAACCTGCTCAGGACCTGCTTTTGTTTTTTTATTCACGAACTTTCGAATAACGCTTTTTCCTGTACAACAGCTTGGGGCACTTGATGACGATGCTTGTTTCGACACAACTGGCTCGCCTTTGGTCCTATACAACAGCTTAGTGTATGATTGAAAAGCTTGGTTCCCATGGTCAGTTGGACTCTATGGAGAACGTTCTATCGGATATGAGAATGAACATAGACAGTAGCTTACTTGAAAAGCCTTGCAGTTGCTTGATAGTATGAAGAAGAAGGGAGTGCCACCAGATGATGTTAGTTTGAATACGTTAATTCATGGTTTTTGTGACAATGATGGCCTCAAAGGGGCCTGCTGACTATTGAGAAGAATGGGAACCTTTGGTCATATTGATTAATGCACATGCAAAGATGCTTAATTTAGTGGTTGCAGAGAGTTTTTTACCTGAAATGACAAGCTATGGTTGCCGACCAAAGGAATTCACTTTCCGGGTGTTGATTGATGGATTTTGCATATCTGGAAATGTTGACAAAGCATGTGAGTTCCTTACAAACATGATCAATCAAGACATGGTTGCTTCTGTGGCTACCCTTGGTCGGATACTCAACTGCTTATGTATGGATAATAAGGTAAAGCAAGCTGTTGGCGTGATGCAGATTATGGAGAGGACGGGTTTGGTACCTGAGGTAGTGAACAGCATATTTAAAGTCAACAAGAGGGAGGTGGCAGCATCTAAGATTCTTGTGGAAGAACTTTTGAAAAAGAGTCATAGAACATATTATGCATATGAAATTCTTTATGATAGCATTAGAGATAAAAAGTTGATAGGCAGGCGATCACGTTAGAAGTAAAGATGAAGCTATTCAGTGTGTTTGTGTGATGTGCTGCAAGATGATGCTAGAAGAGCAGGCAAGAATATAAGTGGTGATGCTTGATTTTAGAAGTCACTTGTGCGGATACATGGTATGAATTCCACTCTCCTCATAAAATGTATACACACTTTTCCATATCATCTCATTAATTATTTGAAACTGAGGATTTTTCTTGATTCGTCTGCGTGTAGTGGATGTAAATTAGTGAAGATAATGCATTTAATTGCACATTTTTGCTTGGATTCTGTCTGGCACTGGTGGAGGCAAATATTTACGGTTCTTCAGTTGGTGTTAGTAAGTGCTTAGTGATGAACTGAGGGCCGATTTTCTCAATATCATAATATATACTGGCAAGATATAGAACCCGAATGTCTCAATGTAGGTGAACCTAGCCCCAATAGGACTAAAAGTGGAAGTTCTGTCTATTTGGAAGACCCTCCTGAAGCTGAAGATTGTGGATTGTATATATGCGTATACATTTATATAATACTGAACAGGGTAACTCTTGATCGTGTTTGATTTCCTGATAAATTTCAAGTTACTTGTGCAATGGGCAGCTGTTTTTGTATAGATGTATATGGAAGTTTAAGCTTATAATTTTCAGTTCAGAATTTATGGACTTCCCAGTCTAAGAAATGGATTGCTAGGGGATGGGCAGCGATTGGGCATGTAGTTAGACTGCTTATGCATATGATGATACGCAGCTTTTCGTTTCATTTTGTGAATGAAAATCAACTTCTGGTGGCGTCCTAGTACTTCCACTTTTTTAATAAAAATTTTCTTGAGAAAGAAATTGACACACATTACGCCATGGGAATTTGATTGAATCACGTCTTGTACATGGGAACAGATGCAACGTACTCGTCCCAGAGAAATCGGTCTGTTTCTGAAAACAAGTTGCATTTGTATACCTCTCAACTCGATGTTCCATTGAACATCATGTATCAAAGTTACCCAATTCACCGTAATATTAACAAGGCGTTTAGTTGCTCTTGGAAATGATACATTAAATTTCAAGAAAATTTTATCACATAAATATTTTTGCTATAATCAGAGCTAACAAATGGCGCAAGTAATTGTCATGAGAGTTTTGTTCACGTTCAAACAAAACAAGAAGGATCAACGTCTCCTTATTTTATAATGTTCTGTAAAAATTTTTACAGTGTTTCCCCCACTTATATTTTCCTAACATTTTATCAAACATTTTTACCACTACTTTGTCTAACATTAATCAAACGTTTTTATAGCCATTGTCGTTATAATTTCATATAATAACTCAACTAAACACCTTGCAAGAAAAAAGATAACAATTTAGAGGAACAGTTTTCCTTTACTTTTCTAATAGAGATGGCTATCAAACACTCGACTAACGGCCTAAATTTCTTGATAGAAATAAGGTCCCCACTGGCAAAGGTTACTCATCTATTTTATCAACCACCCTTGGTTGGCAAATAACCAATCTTTACCATATACATGCTAGGTGCAACATGAAAGTTTGTTGCCCAATATATGGCAAGACATGGTCACTCAAGGCACATAGGCATTGCTATCTGTTAGATTTCAAGCTAGTTTTGTGTTGATTATCTATTTTTTTATGATTTATGATACGAAAACACAATCAAAAAAGGGGGCAATCAATATGTATACTTCCTACGACACCACAGGAAAGTTGAGAAGTTCTTAAGCCACAACAAAAAAACAGACCAACCTTGGTAACAATATTTGTATGAGATATTAACAATAAAACCAAGATATGTCCACACTGCGTGAAGAGTTCACCTCTTATTCATGGTCAGATTGGATATTTCAACCGTACAACATAGGCAGAAACTAAATGGAACCCTCTGAGGGTCGAGAATGATAATTGCGCCGCCGGAGTTGGGACTCTCCCGTGGGCTGTTGCAAGAAGATTTTGGTTGGGTCGTTCGGGTCTACATACCTTTATAATCAATGAACAAGATCAGAAATATGACATTTGATTAAACCTCGTGAACATATAGAAACAGGTGGGCAATGAAACATACGCATGTCGCATCATCTCGATCAACTGGAGTTTGGGCAGCTTGCAACGGGTCCACATGATTTGCAGTGTTCACAGATGGGTGAGAGTATGAACTATATTGCCTCACAGATGCAATCAAATTCAGAAAAAGTGGTACAAATGTTCCACATCCACCATCCTTGAATATGATTTTGAAGTTGTGTGCAGAGTAAAGAGCTCGGTGTTGGTCATCGGGGACAACCTAAATTTGTTTTCAATGCAATCATCTACATGGTAATTATTAAAGAAAATTGTAAACAGAAGATGAGCAATGATACTTACTGGCTCCACCTGGCCTGTTATGTTGTTGCAGTGAAAAATAGGCTGGTTAAATTTTTCATCATGAACAAAAAGCTGTGGAACACACCAATGCATGTTACATAAAAGAACATGAAAAGTGAACGTGATCATTCAAAACTATTATCCTAATCAATAAGTCAAAGTTCTGCAAACACAATTTCTATACTTTATATAAAAAGGGTGGTTCTAACTTAACTGTCCATTTGATATCTAAAATAATTTCAATAAACTGTGACATTTCAGCAACCTTGATGAGGAAACACCGAAACACAGATTTCCAACTTCCAGAGTCACCCACTCATCTATCCAATTTCTAACACACCCAATAATTACTACCTTATGAAAATAGTAAATGCAAAATACCCAATTCTGTTGTCAATTAGTTGATTACTTTTGATTTAAGAGAGAGACAAGTATATGTTTATGAATGATGACAAATGGAACTTCTACTAGAGGAGCACCTAGTCAATAAAAGATAATCTGAAGCACTAGCAATGATAGCATATAACTGACCATAAAGGATAATGAAGAAATAAGCAATATGTGATTCTTACCAGAGGCATGTCAAACGCAATGAAGTTATCAACTGGCTTGTTTGCAACAAATACCATCCGGACATTTGACAAGTAAATTGTTCCCCTAGCCTTCAACTTGCCACCATGAGGCCTGATTATGAAAAAAAAGGAGTTTAACCTTCAGGAGTTTATCTCTGGATTACACATTAAAATTGAAGACAAGCACATCCTAGCAGAATTCCTTTACAGTTAACTAAAGCCAGGTGAATTTTATGGGTGGTTAGTGAAAATAAATAAATTTTATGGGGGTCAGTGATCATTCAGATAAAAAGCAATCCCAAATCGGAGGAAAATTAATGAATCAGCCTTCAACCTCCATCATTCTAAAAAAAGAAAGAAAGATCATCATCAACCCACAACATAAACGCATCATCGAATCTCTCCATATATGTATATATGTATATATAGACAATCATATTCGTAACCAATTTGACAAGCTTAAGTAGAAGAAAAAACAAAGAAAGAAGAAGAAGTAGAAGAAGAAAAGGAAGGAAGAGAGGGACTTACCCAGGGATCTTGTCGACTTCGAAGTCGACGAGGTCGCGGGCGAGGACGAAAAGTTCGTGGAGGAAGGGGACGGGCATCCCGTTCGAGAACAGCTGCGGGTTGAGCGCCATGACTACGACAACGAGGACGAGAAGGAGGAGGACGACGACGCGACGGCGACGAGATTCGGGAGAAGAGGGGTTTCGTTTTGGGACGATGTATCGAATTTGTTAGGGGAAGGAAGGAGGAAGACGGTTCCAGAGCCGCGGTGGGGCTTTTTCTAATTAACTTTTTTGATAATTGATTTTTAAAAATTAATATATATATATATATAATTTTTAATAACTCAAGATAAAAATTTTAATTTTTCTCTAATTAATAATTTATTTTTTTGGACGTATTAAGATATAAGTCTAAATAAGATAAGTTTTCCGAATTTTATTACAAAATTATTTTTCATTGCAATATATTTGATAATGATGGATAATTTTTTTATAGAAAAAATTTAAGAATATATATATATAACAACCCTGTCTAAAGATTAAATAAATAAAATTTTAATAAAAAAATAAAGAATATATAAGATTATTGAGGAAGATGTTGAAAAAATATATTTCTTTAAATTTATAGAATTAGAAAAGAAACAAAATCTTAATATTTTATAGTGATGGAAAAGCTATTGTTTTGTAAAAATTCACGAATGTGGATGTAACAACTAAATAAAATAAGGATGTTTGCTGAGATTTGTACTTATTAAGTCACATAGATAACTTTTAAGCATAGGAAAAATAGTCTCTATTGTTCTAAAATTATAGGAGGGGATATGTGCGGAAGTTGAGGCTGCTAGTGATTACACACTCATAATTGTGGAAGAGAGATGGCTCTCAAAAACTCTATAAAGAACCGAACATAATTGCTTGAAAGAGGGGGAAGAAAAATTTTTAGACATGAAGTTATTACTGTAAAACTCGTGACTCGAGTCAGGGTTACGTTACCGAACCAGTCGGTTCAACCGTTGGTTCAAGTCGAGTCAGTTCATGAACCACGTGCTGAGTCGAGGCCAGTTGTGAGTTAAGAGCGATGAGAGTCAGGTGTACCTAAATATATAATGATAATGTCGAGAAGATAGTGAGAAATGAGTTATCAGAATATATGAAAGTATGCAGTATTTTTTCTTTTTTATATGTTTGATCGTAGAAATAGTTTTAGGCCGAATAACGCATTAGGATGCGTTGGATTATATTCGGGTGGGTTATTAGTTATAGAGCATGCCATTTGGATGTTGTTGTGTTTGTTTTATTTTATAGGATTTTTCATATTTTTCTAGATTTTTTTAGAATTTATTACGAACTAGTTATTATTTTGACACGAGTCAGAATTGAGTCAATACTTATTTACGATTTTGCCATTGGAGTATTTCACCTCCTTTCCCGACACTTCCCCACCCAAACCCTACCGCCACCGCCGTCGCCGACGTCACACTGCCGCCGATCGACGCCGCCCCGCTCGCCGTGCCGTCACTGTGCCGCCACGACCCACCCCGGCCACCGTCTCGCCGCCATGACGCCGGAATCGCCCCACAAGCCGCGACACCCTCCCTCGTCGATTCATTGCCGTCCGGGTCAGCGCTGTCGCCGCTGTTGCGCCGACGACCACCCCCTCGCCCTCGCTGACGTTTCCCCCATCATCCCAACCGCCGTCGAGGCCGGCCGTAGCCCCGATCGGAGCACGCCGCCGCCGCCGTCGCCCGTTTTCGACACCATCGCCGACAACCATCGCTGCCCCGGCTACCCTGTTTGACACCACCATTGGACCAAGCTCGTCGAGCTGGTGCCGATAGACCCCCTGATTCCCCCATCCCGAAACTCGCCAGAAACACCGGTCAAAACCGCTGGAAAATTGGATTCGTAGGAAATTCGCCGGATCATTCGCCGAACGCACCCGATCCAATCTGATCAAATTTTGGACCCCGCTAGGTGCCGATTTTCGACGACGCAAGGTATAATTTATTTTAACTTAATTATTTGAAAGTATTGATTATTAGAATTGCATGCTAGGATTGGTGAATTGTGTGTTATAATAGTATATATAAATGTAGATTTGATTAAGGATAAAATATGAAATTTGTTTGATTCAGTGGTGTTAAAAATGGAGGCTAAGAAACTAATTAGGGTAACTAGGTAATGATCATTATCTAATGCAAAGTAGCCTAAGTAGACTTGCTAGAATTGATATAGGTTGATGTATGTTGATTGATACATGATTGTGTTGATTGTGTGTGCATGCTATAGGATGTGTGATTCATCATGCGGGCATTAGTTTTTAGCTTGATTGTGTAGGTACGGTGTAGGAGCTTGCCGCCTAGGCACGTGGACCCGTTTGGAGCTTCTACCAGGTCCGTTTAGGACTCATTCTCTATTTTTACGCTACTCTATTGTGTATTTGATTTATCTTATGCAGGACGAGTTAAGTGGCGTTTTATCGGATCCCACTTAACTCGGGCCATTTAGCCAACAGATTTTTCGGATTAATAACCCTCGAGGATGAGATCCCTCGAGTTTGTTTTCGAACTTCAGATCCGGCTCACGATGCCTTCGGGCCTATTGTATAAATCCCAACCTATACCTATATATATGTATAGTTTTCGCATTTTCAGTGAGAGATTGAATGAGGGAAATCGGACTACCGTCCTACGCGAGCGGGCACGTGTGAGTCGATAGTGGGCTCTTGAATGGTGTGCTGGCCGTTTCATTCCCGAGGGATCCTGACAACTCCACCTTTGAGTTCCTCAAACCCGGAGAAGTGTGGAGGTTCGCGAGTACTGCATTGCAGCGCATGTCTAGACTTGGTTCAAGGGTGTAAGGCGACTGCCTGAGAATGCTCGGCCTTCGTACTCAAGGCTAGGAGTAATATGGAAGGTGCAGAGGGCAGAAGGAATGAGATTTGGTGCGAGAAGCGATAGAGAAATGGCCAAGGTATGAGAATGAGAAAGAAAGGGGAACGCTGTCGACCCGAGGGCAACGGCTCCCATATGTGCCCTGATGAGAGTTCTTGAGGAAGTATATTGTTTTCATTCAACAGGAGAGTTTGCTCTCCTGTGCCAGATGATATTAGTTATTTTCCGGGCCGGTAACACTCGTTATTGACGGTTTTTCTATATATATGTAGGTGAGGAATGCGAGCAATGAAAGCTGTCGGGACTGTGGAGGAGCAGCACGGAACCGCGCACACATGTACCTGCCGCGTGTAACGTATAATGATGATGTGTTAATGCTATGTGAATGATAATTTGGATGTGTTTGTTTGGATGAATTGCCTGTTATGAAATGAACGGATAGATGTGAATGAGCAGGGAGCCTTGAGTTCAGCCTCGGCTTAGATGAAAACAAATGAGATAATAATGGAATGTCGCGGTAGATTGTTATGTTTTGTCATATTTTGATAAAATATTTATATACCTTTGTTGTGGACAGGTTGGCCCCTATTGCACTTTTAGGGGAAATTCTGTCTGTTTTTACGTAGTAGTAGTATATATTTTTATTTAGTTTCTCATTTATTGTTTTGTCTTGTTTTTGCTTGTACATCATAGCATGCATGTAAGACCGCGTTAGAACCCAATTGTTCCCATTCATGCATTTCATGTTTGCATCTCCATCTTGAGACGCCGAGGGCAGATCCGGGTCGGCTTAACCGAACCCAGTAGATTAGCGATTGCAATGTTGTTTGTTTCTATTTGAAGCCCTCATTGCCAAGCCATAGATCCTCTACGCTATTGCCATGAAGATGAAGGTTGCTATTGCTATCTTGCCGATAGGGAAGATGAGTTGGAGTGCCACCAAAGTCGACCCTTGCTGCCTCGCAATCGATATACCTGAAAGCTGAGTTTTTTCTCTTTGGCGTAGGAAAACAGAGGAGATTGAAGCAGAAAACTACTGCAAAGAGCTGATATCGTGGCTATTTCTTGACCAACGTCCGTCGTTCCCAACCTCACCTTGGTGTCGAAAGTGAAGATTTTCAGATCTAGGTGGAGTCCTACTAGAGTGGCTGTTTTTCAACCAATGCCGGCTATTCACAACCATCTTGGTGTCCAAAGCAAAGTCAGTGAAGCACTCTTCTGTTCCGAGGAGAGTGCCACGGGAGTTTATCGCCATCTTCCACGTCATCGTTGTGACATTTTATTTCTATTGCAGTGTTATTTTGCGCAACAAAGGAGCCTTGGTCCCACCGAACCCTCTAACCTGAATCGAAGATATAATTCGCAAGGGCGGCAATTCCATGCCCGAATAAAGGATCTGATAAACTATATTTTAATAAAAAAAATACAAAATTAGATAAGATTATTAAAGGAATCTTTTGCAAAAAAAATTCCTAAAATTTTATAGAATTTAACAAATACTTCATGAAATATTAATGTGTTATATACTAGTTAAAATAAGCGACTCAATTCATATTTATAATTAAATTAGAAATCTTATTTATCTAATATCAGTTGTTATAATAGAGATTGGAACAGAAAAGATAAGAAGAAATTATGAAAAATAAAGAAAGATTAATTTAATGGAAGAAAGTATGCAAGGCGTCAATTATGAAGGAATAGTCCTTCGTTAGTTAATTTGAAGAACAAAGGTATAATGAAAAAAAGCTTGAATCTGTCAAAATTAAAATACTAGGATCTTTTAAGAGAGCAATGTAAAATTGGTTGTTCATAATTCTTAAAATCTAGAATCAAAATGAATCAGTTTTGGTAGAATTAGGAGTAAAGTCAATAAATGGATCTAGAATGTTCATTGATATAATCTGTTTGTATTAATATACATAAAAATACAAAAATTCGTGTGTGTTTTGATGTGTTTCTCCTTCTCTTTTATATTTTTTCTCTTTTTGGACACTAGTGTCGAGATAAGTTGACTATTTGCAATTCAGTGGTTTCTGAGTCAAATTTTCTCTGGGAATACCTGATGAGATGTTTCTTTCACATAGCAGATATATCGCATCAACACTGTTTGTCATGTGGTTTGTCCTTTGCTTCCTGAACATGTGGGCAACGGTAACCAAATCCCCTTTTAACACATACCCTTTCAACAACAGTGCCTTTGTTCTTTCCACACTTTTTCCTGCTTTTCCACGTGGAAGCAAAACGTTTACCTTTTACGCTGCGCGCTCGAATGTCCCCACTTCCACCGACTGGGTAACCGATGAACACTAGTGTTTGCTTTCTGCCCCACAGCTCGCCGCCATATCCTTTTCGTCATCGCACAAACTGACAGAATGGGAAGATTTGAACGTTAAGAATAAACCGATAAACGAATGAAAATATTCACATTCAAATAGTTTCGAATGGGTTTCCCACAAATCATTAAAGAATAATGAAAATTCTAATTAAAGTGGCAATTTTCACAACAATGGTTGTTGCATGACCGTATTCATAATTTATAATTTATAATTATTATTAAATCAAAAATTGTATAAATCTAATCTCATCTGTTATAATAATCTAATGGTCATTATAATAAATGTAATTCATAGTTAGAATTAGATTAAGAATCTTATAGATCGAACCCCATCCGCAACAATAATTTAACGGTTGAGATTATATTTCCTAAAAATGGTAATTCATAGTTAGAGTTAGATGAGAAATATTATATATCTAATCATAGCCATTATAATAGTTTAACAATCGAGATTACATTCCCTCTAAAATTCTATAAATTCAAGAAAAAATCTCTAAAATTGTAAGCTCGCCACATGGAAGAAAACTACATTTCTTTATATTATACTAGCATGATAACCCACGTTTTGCTCTAACTTCACGTGTCATTTATTTTGATTTTATTTAATTAATTTAAAACAAACAAAAGTTCTTAAATTGAAACATGATAACTCGTGATAAAAAATATTAATTTTTTCATCAATAAGTTATCAAATTTTAGAATGTGTTAAGATGTAAGCTCCACTTCCACTAAGTAGCTTTTCTTAAAAATTTCAGTATAATAATTTCTTTATTACAACCAATATATAATTTAAAACTCCAAAAACGTACAATAAATTATAATATTTTTTTAATACATTATAAAAATAAACAATTAATTAACCATATGAATTATCATATTTTTTATAATTCTGTATAATTTTTTTTGCAATTATTTTTTAACAGAAGAAGGAGGCTTGATGGGGGGATGCCGATGCTGGAGAGAATGTAGCATTGGTAAAAAATCATGCACAATAAATATCTTCCATACAAAATTAAAATAAAAGTAAATATTAATGTATTATAATTAAAATAAGAGATGTGTAATTCATATATGTAATTCATAATTATAATTAAATTAGAAATCATATAAACCTAATCTCAACTGCTATAATAATCTAACAGTCATTATAAGAAACATAATTCATATTCATATTTAAATTATGAATCTTATAAATCTAATCTCAAACGTTATAATAATCTAACGGTCAAGATTCCTTTCCTTTTAAAATTCTATAAATTCAAGAAAAAATCTCAAAAAATGTTGGACTTGCCAAGTGGAAGAAACCCGCCTTCTTTTATATTATTAATAGCTTAGATAACTAGCGTGACAAACTACGCATTGCGTGGACTTCACATGTAATGTATTTTCACTTGATTTTGTTAATTTGAAAGAATTAAACAATTTACAAAATTTATGATAACTCAAAAGAAAAAATATTGATTTTTAACAATTAATCATTTATTTTTTGGGACATGCTAATATGTGACTTCTACCAAATATATATTTATGGAAATTTTATTACGTTAAATTTTTTTCATTACAACCTATTTGATAGTGATGGATAAATTATTTTTTAATAAAAATTCAATAATGTATATATAACGACCTAGAATAAAAATTAAATAAATAATATTTCCATAAAAATGATGCAAAATTAGATAAAATTATCGGAGAAAGATCCTGAAAATATACTTCATGAAATCTTAGTGAATTAAAAAAAATCACTTCTCGAAACAATAGAACTTTATAGAATATAATTCATCATAGAATTAATATTTTTTTAACGCATTGTAAAATTAATGATTGATTTATTGGTTAGCATGTATGCTGAACAAATGAAAGAGCTCAAACATTTTTTGTATAAATAATATGAAAAATAAAAAAATTAATGAGTCAACCTAATTTTAAAGTAGATATGCATGATGTTCTATATATATATAAAGTTGGAAATATAGTATTATTTGAATGTAACGACCCGGCCCAAAGTGTAAACTAGCTGGCTAAGTTATAGTTTTTTTAAATGGTTAACTGAAGTTGAAGATATATAGTTTAATCCTATTTATAAACAAGATTTTAGCCCAGTAAGAAATTTCATCTCCTAAATTCTTATATTTAGCCCATTGCTAACTGCAACCCATGACCTTCTTTAGCCTATGCTAACACTCTAGTCAACGTCTTTAATCCAGCCCATCATCTAACATAGAACTAAGTTAATCTGATATCTATTTGTAACAACCCGGCCCCAAAGTACAAACGAATATAATAAGTCATTTCTTTAAAAGTGGTTAACGAAGTTAAAGATTCATAGTTCATTTGTACTTATAAACATGATCTTACCCTATAGGATATTACATATAGGACTAAGTTGAGGGATCTCATAATTAATAAGAGACATAAAACATAGTTATAGTTAAATTAGAAGACTGTATATATCTAATCTCATCCGTTATACTAATCTAATGGGTGATTTTATTGTGTGGTCTTCACATATAGTTTATTTTGACTCTATTTATTTATTTGTTTTTAAAATAAAAATTTATGAAATTTAAATGTAATAACTAATGGTAAAAATATTAAGAATATGTAAGTCTAACTTCCACTAAGTTGATTTTCATGAAAATTTCATTATAATAATTTCTTTACTTCACGTGTAATTAATTTTGACTCGATTTGATTAATTATTTTTTCAAACTAAATTTACCCACTTGAAAAATGTATGGTGGGAAAAAAAATCGTGTATAATATAGTATCTTTCCTATAAAATTAAATTAAGTCATCTATAAAAAATGTTATATTATTTTAATGTGTTATAATTAAAATAAGAGACATAAATCATATTTATAATTAAATTGAGAATCTTATAGATTTACACTTGACTGTTATAATAATATAATTGTCATGGTAAGAAACATAATTCATAGTTATAGTTATTTATATAATTCATAGGAATCTTATAAAAATAATCTTGGTTAATAAAGATCGGAGCGGAAAAGACTAGAAGAAAGTGTGAGAAAATGAAAATATAAATCAATCTAATTGAGGAAAGTCTGGAAGTTGTCAATTGTAAAGGAACAGTCCTAATCTGTCAAATCAAACCCTTACGACCTGTTTTATGAAACAATAACAAAAGTAATTGCAATCCAACGGTCTAATTTATAATTTATAATTATAATTAAATTAAAATCTTATATATCTGATATCAGCTTTTATAATACTCTAACAGTTATAATATAAAACCTAATTCATAGCTATAGTTTAATTAGGAATCTTATACATTTAATCTTAGTCGTTATGATAATCTAATAATCAAAATTATTTTCCTTTTAAAATTCTCTAAATTCACGAAAAAAATAAGTAAAAATCATAGACTTGACACATGGAATATAAAACCATATTTCCTTATATTATTAAATAGGTAGATAGTTAATAGAGTTGATCATAAATTTTTTTATTATTTCTTTTCAAAAAAATTATTTGCTCTTGGTAAAATTTTAATTTAAAAGTTAAGATTAATGTTCTCTTTCGACATTTTTGGGCATTCGGGACTGAAGTAGATTTTCGAATAGTCTTTCGACTTAAAAGTTTAAAACTGAACTAAAACTCAAACACTATCATAAATCAAACCCAATACAATTTACAATTTATAAAACAAAATTCATTTTCTATTTGAAAAATACTATGAAAGTTTTATATTTTTTTGTCCCTCTTATACTTTTTGGGACAGGTATATTCTATGTAGGTATCAAGTTTCACAGAAAATGATTATTAAGGTTGAGAAAACTATATTTCGGCGGCGACCTCAGTTTCGTAGACGATTCCATTAATGTCATGTTTCTTGAATTGTTTCAATCTCCTTTTGAAGAAACTATTTTGTCCATAAAAGAAGTATTCTTGCCGAACACCTCTAGTTCGTTTAACTAATCACACAATATATAAAAAATCCGAAAACTAACTTTCAAAAGATTTTATTTAGAAATAGCTTAATTTGTTGTTTCCCCACAGTTATTATGGTGAACGACATGTAATAAGCTTAATTTGGTCACCAATAATACACTAATAAATTATGTTCTACGAGTGACCATCTATAATCACAGTGGCTTAAGATACAAAATTCATTTTTTTGAGGTTGATAATATTAATACGACGAGAACTGGAAATTGTTAAAAGCTAAGGCTGATAATCATCTATTGCGCATACGATTTCGTAGTCGTCGAGGTAAAAACTGATCAAACGATTTCATAGTCGCATCTCTATCCTAATAGAGCTATTGTACTCAACCGAGTCATAACACAACAGACTGTCTCAATCGACGTCACCTTCCCCAGACTCCTGGTGTTCATGAAACAAACTGATTGAAGTGCTTAATAACCAATTAGACCATTGGCAATACAATACTGATTGAAGTGCTTAATACTAAAACAACTAACCTGCTAATACTCCTCCTGGTATTCATCTCCATCGTCGTCACCTTCCCCAGAATCGGCACCCACCTCCTCGTAATCCTTTTCCAGCGCGGCCAAGTCCTCTCTAGCTTCAGAAAACTCACCTTCCTCCATTCCTTCACCAACATACCAGTGAACAAAGGCCCTCTTTGAGTACATGAGGTCAAACTTGTGATCAATCCTACAGAACACTTCGGCCACACTGGTCGAGTTGGAAATCATGCACACCGCCCTCTGGACCTTGGCCAGATCCCCGCCGGGAACCACGGTAGGAGGCTGGTAGTTGATACCGCACTTGAAACCAGTTGGGCACCAATCCACAAATTGAATGGTCCTCTTCGTCTTGATTGTGGCGACCGCGGCATTAACATCCTTGGGCACCACATCGCCACGGTACATCAAGCAGCAAGCCATGTACTTGCCATGTCGAGGGTCACACTTGGCCATCATGGAGGATGGCTCGAAGGCACTGTTGGTGATCTCGGCGACCGAAAGTTGCTCATGGTAGGCCTTCTCTGAAGAAATCACTGGTGCGTAGGAGGAAAGCATGAAATGGATTCGAGGGTATGGGACCAAGTTCGTCTGGAACTCGGTAACATCCACGTTCAGGGCGCCATCAAAACGAAGTGAGGCTGTCAATGAAGAAATCACCTGTAAACACAACAGATACCATCAACTCAATAGCCAAAATTGGATCAGGTACTGCACAAAAAATGCCATCTTCAGCAATTCAATAGCACAGACATACCTGAGAAACAAGCCTGTTCAGATTGGTGTAGGTAGGCCTTTCAATGTCAAGAGACCTTCGGCAGATATCATATATTGCCTCATTGTCCAGCAAAACAGAAACATCAGTGTGCTCAAGAAGCGAATGAGTGGATAGCACACTGTTGTAAGGCTCCACAACAGATGTTGAAACTTGTGGAGATGGGTAAACGGTGAAGCCCAGCTTGGATTTCTTGCCGTAGTCAACTGAAAGCCTTTCCAACAAAAGTGATCCTAGCCCAGAGCCAGTCCCACCTCCTACAGCATGAAAGACAAGGAAACCTTGGAGTCCAGTGCAGTTATCAGCAAGCTTCCTGATCCTGTCCAAGCACAAGTCCACAATCTCTTTCCCAACTGTGAAACAAAAGCAGCCCAATGCAACCACTATCATAACCACATTCCAAAAAAGTTGAACTCTTGATTGAATTTAAAAGTGAAAGTTTAAGTCTTTACTTGTGTAGTGGCCTCTAGCAAAGTTATTAGCAGCATCCTCCTTGCCACTGATGAGTTGCTCAGGGTGAAACAGTTGACGGTAGTCCCCAGTCCGGACTTCATCGATTACAGTGGGTTCCAGATCGACGAAGACAGCACGAGGTACATGTTTCCCAGCACCTGTTTCGCTAAAGAAGGTGTTGAAGGCATCGTCTCCCCTCCCACAGTTTTGTCACCCGGCATTTGCCCATCCGGCTACAAGGGGTCGGCGCAGCAGATAACCATTCAGGAACTCATTAAAAATAACAGCAACAGCGCAACAAATCAAAGACAATTTCATAGCAACAGAAAGAAATAAATCAAACACAATTCGACTTCGTGGATGTCTCTAAAACCATTTATCACAAACTTCAACTTCTGCGAAACAAATTTATGTATCAAACTATAAAATCAACAGAAAACGAAAAACAACCCCAATAAAACATAACCATAATAAAGAAACGATTGACAAAATCAGAAGATTCCACATAAAACCATGACGCTACAAACCTAAGATGCATAATATTTCAAATTCCAACAATGGCAAAGATACATAAACATTTACAATCCAGTAGTGGAGGTAAATATTTTACCTTAAAGCAATCATGTAGTGGAGGTACATAATATCTCAACTTCAACCAATCAAATCTTACCAAACCTATTAAAATTTGCAAACCACGCAGGAAATCCAATGCTCTCTAATCTCAATAGAGGAAATCGAAAGGAACATACAACAAATGCATAGTCATCACAGAGAAACAACTAACTAATTCCATGGCGCAGAATATTTCATTTTCTAGCAATCAAAGTAGTACAAGAAACAACTAAATTTAATGAAACACCGAACAACACAATCATTCCACTACCGTCACAGAGATCCAACATGCTACATCAAAAATTCGACAACATAACATTTCAATTTCTAAGAAACAAAATCTTTTCACAAATACATGGAACCAAAAAAAAGAATCCAAAAATTAGAACCGAGTCGTGCATAATATTTCAACTTCAATGAAACAAAATACTATTATCATGTTATTCAGCATCACGTACAAAAAATGTTAGTCACTGGCGCATAATATTGGGTACAAACACATTCACAGAAAAAGGAATCAACAATTATCATCAACAAATTCAATAGCATTGTTTCCGAATATAAACAACAAACTCAAAAAAACGCATATCAAGAAAATGTTAATCTACGCCGCATCATATTTCAACTCCTGGGAATCGACTGAAACATTGATCAAATCAAAAGAAACATTGAACAACAGAATCAATCCACACAACCGTGACATAGAACCAATTGGCTAAATCGCTGGATTCAACTGAGACTAACCGCACGCACAATATTTGACTAAATAAGAAACCGATTCATATCACAGACACATAAAACAAAAGAAACATCACCGCGCCGAAGATTGATATTTCTCACATCCAAGCAACAAAAAAATCTTACTGAAACATACAAGGAGCAAACGAAACAGACATTGTTTTGCCAATGCGATGGATCCACAAATTAGACAGAGCACATCAGAAAGAAAAAGAGAAGCGGGGCAGACCTGGATGCCATGCTCAAGGCAGTAAAGCTCCCAGCAAGCATTCCCGACCTGGATCCCTGCCTGGCCGATGTGAATCGAGATGCACTCCCTCATTCTTCCTTCTTTTTCTTCTTTCACAAAACAAGCAAACACAAGCGAATCGAGCAAATCACCAGGGGCGATCGGATCTCGCTCGAGGTTAGAGACGTATGCGAGGACGTCCGAACCCGAGAGACAAAGGAGGGAGACGACGATGGGAAGGGTGCGATGGAGATATTTTATGGGGAGGATGACGAGCGAAGGAGGTAGCCGTTGTGAACGGAACGGCGGGAAAATCGGAGGTGGTTTTTTGAAATTTGAAATTCGAAATTATTTGGAGTTTGGGCGGGACATGGGTTTGTTTCTTGTTTTGGGGGGATTTCGATGGGCCCGGGTAAATATTAGCAATCGGTCCTTATAATTAATTCATAATAATATCAACTAAAAATAATAAACATGTGGGATTTAGCTGTTACTTGAAGATCTTTCGACCCAGTATTAGAGGAAAAGAAAAACTGTTATTAAAAAATATTAGATAGAAAATGTTAAGATATATTCTATTTAATTAATAATTATACTCTTTGATACATTACGTTATTACTTTTTCTTATTAAATTCGCACTTAACTCTTTTTGTTGTTGTTATTATTATTATTTTTAATCTTAACGGGCACGATTGTTGCGACATCAAAGATATAGTTAGTTTTTTTATTCAAATCATGTTTGCAACGGATTTTGTCACCGAAAAGCGTGACAAAATATCAACATAGTCTTCCCTAGTTAAGTACGTGTCAAACACAGTAATAAGTGTAATATAACAAAAGTCAATGCTATGGATACAAGTGGCAACAACCTACCAACAACTATATCATGGCAAGTTAAGACTGATTTCCTATTAATGTTAGGATATATTATATTTATTCTTATTGATAGAAAAGAAACTCAATAATGGTCTGATATTAAAATTAATAGGAGAATTTGGCTATTAAAATAAAAAAATAGTTTAAAAAATACAATAAAATTACCTCATCCGAAAAGTTACATGTTTGAATTTTGCTAATTTTAGTTTTTAAAAATAAAAAATAAAAGTACCTATAACAATAAAAGGTGACAAGTTTGAATCAGGCTAAGCTCCATTTCTAATTTCCTAATCTAGGAGCTATCTCATGATCTTGAAAAATATATAGAATAAAATAATCAAATAATCATAATTCATCTATTCATTCAAATAGAATATATCTTTAAGTCAATCATATTTTATATGTAAGAAATTAAAGTATTATAATTTATCTTATTATTTAATGAGAGTTTATATATAATATTAAAATTTATCTGATATCAATCGTGTGTGGTACTACTTCTTATCTAGTTTTAATAAAAAAGAATTCAATATTAGCCTCTAATTAAAAGTAAAAAAATTAACCCATAAAAAATTTAAAAAATAAAAAAATAAATCAAATTATTATAATTTATTTTTTCATTTGGATCTATTTTAAAATTTAATTTAAATCTACATATATATATATATATATCTAAGGATTGAATTATTATATTCTTATCTCACTATTATCAAATAGGAATTTATCTATAAAATTAAAATATACCAGTAATAGAAAATCAACCTCTTCACCGTCTGATTTCTTTACTCTTAACACTCTTTCACATCGTGCGGTTTGACTAGTTACGAGAACGAAGCCTCGTTGCTTAAAGTCAAGCGTCTCTGACCATCCACGCGGTCCACTATACTACCATTTCGGTTTTTGTTTCCCACACGATCAATAAACTAAGAGTAAACTCGGTACCAGTCTCAAACAATTTCAACACAGTGATTGACTTGCTGTTATAATATATAGACTGACTCTTGCTCTCCCACCATATATATGTTTTGTTCTTTGTTTGATGACCAAACATTTTATTTTCATTACAGCCCTTGTGCCCAGCTTGAGGTTGTTGACAAGTGAACGTTCAAGGAAACTCAATAAATTAGGCTTTTTCTAACTTCTAATATATAAAATCCTCGTGATTTAGTGATGAAAAGTTGGACCGGCTTATTTTAGGGTTAGTAGTCGTTAGATCCGTGTGGAGCAAACTATGAGCATGCGGTCAATGTTGGGAGGAGAGAAAACAATGAAAATATCAACCGTGTCGTGTCAATAATAGGTGTGATGCTATATATATATATATATATATATGGGTGTTACATGTTTACCACTTATATTTCTATATTATACTCAACCTGTACATGCAACAAAGTTCATTGAACTGATCAAAACCAATATCGATGCCATGAGCACAAATTATATTAATATTAACTTAGCATGAAGACGTGCACGCCGACGAAATTACTCTTGGTGTACTTTTTATTTTATATACGAAAGCTTATACGTACATACATTATGCATTAGCGTAAACCATTGATTAAAGAACTTGTCATACTCCTTTTCTCTAACACTAGAGACTTATTTATAAAAATATATAAAATCACGCAATAAACCGTCTAGGGGTGAGTTAGCTCTTAGTACAAAGTACATACACTCAAATAATAACTAATTACTCTAGAAACTACGAAAAAATTTCACTTTTGCCCACAACAAATTGTGGATTATATTTAAGATTATCGTAATTAGTTATTATGTCGTGGAGAAAGCATAGCCTACAAAATAATCTTGAAAAACATGAAAAGATATCTGTAAGGTTTGTATGACCCATGGTAATATAATTTGTGAACTAAAGTATCACATTAGAAATATGTACACTAATTTAAGATATTATCTTACAGTTTTAGAATTATATTATAAACTTTACTTTTTCCTACGTACGTAGTATAGTCTATTTATACTTTTAAATATATTCCATGACTCATTGTGGGAAAAAATAATATTGTTTTGTAGTGATATATCACGCTTAAATAGGTCTGATTTTTCGTAAATAAGACTAAGAATTAAAGATACAATACAACAAGTTTTAATGGTAAGTATTAAAAAAAGATGATTATTATCATACTTAGAGCCACCGTCTCCGAGTGTATATGCGGTGCCCGTACCCGCAAAATTATATCTTAACACGGAAATAGTCACATATTAGAGTGTCCAATATTAAAAATTTATTATGTGAAAGGAGATTTTTATGACATGATTACCGATCACATAAATTACCTTTTTTCAATATCTTAATTCTTTTTTTCTTTGGAAAAAAATATTGACTCATTTTTAATAATTAATTTGTAAATTTTTACAACAATATTATTTAGAATGTGATACGTACGGGCGGCATAGAAATCTAGGTATGCATCGGCCCAACGCCAGCGCCCTAGCCGACGATGTCAGGTGATGACTTTGGTCGCTGGAACGTCACTTCAGTTACAACCACCCCACAGTTTGCACTTTGCAGAGAAAAATACAACTTGCCCACCATGTATTATATATATATATATATCTTCAAGTTAGAAACTGGCCTGTGCTCATTCAGACATATTCCAAACAGAGCTCCTTGATCGAGCTAGTCAACTTTGGCCAAGGATGTCCACCTCCGGTATGCAAAGGAGGGTGATGGCCATGGAAGCGCTCATCAAGGGCATGGGCTTTGCCACAGAGCTACTTGGAATGTTGCAGGATGACACAGCTGGTCACCAAACTCAATATTTGGCCGGCAGCATCGCTGCCCATAAGATTGAGCAGGCGTTTTCTTCTGCCCTTTCTGCGCTAATCTCCGATGAAGCTGCCCATGGCCATGCTCCAGATCTGATCACTGGTGAGGTCTCTTGCTCCGGCTCCCCGGAGGTGCCGGTGCAGCCATCACATTTTGAAGGGTCGACTTGCAAGTTTAAACTTGGTGGGGACAGAAGGAGCCATCACAAGAGAAGGTAACTAGCTAGCTTTCTTCCATAAAAACCCATAATAGTTATTCAAGTTTTTTTTTGGGTATAATAGATATATAATCATGAATTGAACTCCTCCTGAACCTTCTCAGAGCACCGGCAGGTACATGGACTACTGAGACAGCCTCTCCATTAGACGACGGCTATGGATGGAGAAAATATGGCCAAAAGAGAATTCAAAATGCCAAACATCCAAGGTGCTTTTCTTTATATTGAGAATTATACTGTACCCAATTAGAAGCTAATTCTAATTGAGTTTAATATTACTATTATATGCCAGGTGCTATTTCAGATGTACCTATAAAGATGATCAAGGTTGTAAGGCCACTAAAACAGTTCAAAGAATGGAAGGCTACGAGTCCAAGTTTCTTGTCTCCTACGCAGGCCAACACACATGCAATGCTTCGCATCACCCTCTCCCGGTTAAAGTGGATTGCCCATCTGAGGATGTCTGCAATATGCTTAGCTTTGAATCAGATTTTAGAAACACAAATTCAGCCATCACTTATAGTAATATGCACAGGATCAACGATACTCATGTGGAGAAGAAGGAAAGATCAGTTCTAGATGCTCCAGAGTTGGCGTGGGCTAAGATGACAATGTTGGAGCCCTTTGAGTGCAGTTCAGATGATTCATCAAAGTTGCCTGACCTCGCCATAATGGCTTCTGAACTCATCTCTCCATCGAGCCCCTGTAGCGGGATATTTTCGGCATGGCAAATTCAATATTTGAAGCTTTTTCAACAAATAATGCTAGTGAAGATTATCTGATACACGGACTTTATTAGCATTTTGCAGTTTATTAGCATTTTGCTCATGTATAGAATGAACATTTAGTACAAATCACACATGTTATTTGTTACTCGTTTCAATTCAGCAATTTGTGTGGTTGAATGTGACGACAGCTTGAGATATTAGTTCTATATATGTTAATTACTTGAATGTATATGTATGATGCAGACATGTTTTTTACCCACAAAGCCATCGTCTTAAGTCAATATACATAGTTTTTACTGTAGCTCTACTTGCTAGAAGGAAAACAATTGATCTTCCAACAAGAACGTTACTTCCATAACATCAACAAGCATACAAGATATACACCAAGCTGTTATATTCTATCAAAGACCGAAGAAGAATATTTAGTACTAGTACCCATATAAACCTTGGAATAAGTATATTATACGCCCTCCAAAGCACTTATAATTTTGCATGCCAGGACACGGTTCGATGACGTTTTCATTACGATCTAAAAATTGAAAAACATGATATGGTGCAAAAATGGACTGGAATACGGTTATCTGAGGTAAATTTTTCCATAGGATTAGAACAAGCAGTGTTTTCAATCTACCTCATCTTCATTTAAAACAGTTTGTTTTCTAGCCATTTAAATATAAATAGATAAAGAAGCTTGGTTAGATCCTCTAATTATTTGACTCTGGTCTGTTGCGCCATGCGCGTTGACGTAGCTAAGCTAGCGACCATTGCATTTCTTGGAAGGATGTCATCCATTAAATGAATACAAACACTGCTTTCTATCTTTCTGAGAAGGACGTCGTTTTATTGTATTCTTAATTCTACAACAATGTATTGACCTGAAGTATGATGCGTGTTATTATGCTCGTTATATAGGCTGTTGCCAAGAACCTTTCCTAGCTCCTGACTTGTGCATGTATAAGCACTCCTTATTTTATGAAACAACAACTAATTATTAAGAAGTGAATTGGGAGTTAGATATTTACTTAGCACTCCGATATTGGGGCTTTCTTTAGGTGTACAACAAAATTTAATCCAAACTTTCGTCCATGATACAAACCAAAGCTTCCAAGTTGGATTTTGGATTACGGAAATACACACGTGCACAAGCGTACGCACAAATTTTCAAATTCCCTTCTGCTTATTAGACTAAAATTATTATGACACCCTTCTCCTTATTGAATCGAATTAAGATCTTCTTTTTCTATTTCAGTCTTTTATGCCTTAATTTTTATTTTATTTATCTCTTTTATAAAAAATATAAAATGGAAAAAGAAAGACAAATTCTTTTTAAATGAAAAAAGAGTTACATATTCTTATTTCACACGCACGTGTATATACACAATATATATATATATATATAAAATTCAGCCGTTAGATGAACATAGTAATTCTCAAATCGATCTCAAAATCTGTCTAATAGTGAAAAGGTATATGAGCTTCTGACAATGTATGATTATTGAACACAAATAATAAATAAAGAAAAGAAAATTGAGTAGATGATACAAGATAAATTTTTGAGGTTTAACAACTTCGCCCATATCCCTAGGGAAGCTATAGGACAACTTTTTTCTTCAATATAGTAGCATATTACAAGCATAACACACTGTTTTGAGAATGTAAGTAATCTTGCCACTCAAGAGATCACTTCATTTAGAGAATAACAAATCTCTTAAGTCTCACAAAGAATTGCTTGCAAAAGAGAAAAGGGCTTAAGGCTACAATGGAAGAAAATGAGAACTTAGGTGTATTGCTTGATAGATGGATTGAAACTATACTTCAACACCTTGAAATTTTTAGAAATGGATAGCCCCCAATTGGTTTACCAACGAAGGACGGTTCACACTTACAACACAATTACTATTTGTAAAATTGACTAGCAATCTTTGAATGATTAAGTTCACACACTTAGGGTTGGTGAACTTTATTTTACTATGTGCCAAATGAGGGTGGTGAAGTCACAATTTTAACTTGCATTCACACTTAATCAAAATTACCATGATTGCTATACCTCTATTACTAACAATAAGTAACTTTTTATTTGCTAAAATTCTATGACATTGTTGTCCAGTACTTTTTCTTGTTAGTGGATAAAGAAAAAGTGTTTGGATATATAAGTTGAGATGCTACAGCCTCCGATTACAAGGATGGTCGAGATTGAATCATTTTTCTTTAAAAAAGTCAAACCCCTTTCTACTTGTGACTCTAACCAGATCTCGCTGGAGGCCAATTGGATCTGCCAGACAGCGGCCAAAGATGGGCACACAGCCTGCAAATCTGGCCTTGCCCAGCCCATTCTTGCCGTTTGTCACCGAAATGAACCGGCCACGCTGGATTTGGTCGCCTCCAGCCAGATCCAGTTGTGGACAATCGGGTTCTGTAGGCCTCTAGCCAGATTTGGCTAGAGGCGGCCTGGTCCTATCATTAATTCATCATAGGTAGGGGGATTTTGATTTTTTTAAACATACAATCAATCTGGTCAGACAACTGAGACTAATCTACTAGGCATGAAATTTTTCTTGCCTCGAGCTCATATAAACTTTTCCCTTGCCCGAATGATTTGTATATCATCTGAAAGTGCATGTATCATATATAGGTCTGTAAACAGCTCTATTACGGCTTAGTCAATACAATTAACCATAACATGTTAACCGTTTTCAATATTATTAACCATTATCGAACTATTAACCGAATTCTCGAGGTTCTACCATAATTGAATTTTAACCGTTTTGTTATCAGCTAAATGGTCAAAACTTGGTCAATTTTTCACCATTTTACATAAAACATTTATTAATAAAAAATGTAAGGTATAAAAATAAGAAACTATAACCATCGAAACTAGCCTCTCAAACAAAAATTATAATATTTTTAATATCTAAAATGAATTAAATAAATATTATAATTATAACAAAGTGAAACTTTAAAATCTTCAACTCCAATCATTACAATAATTTTATGGAAAACATGCTTCAAACAAAAAAATAAGTTCATATTCATAGGTTGTGGCTAGGTTAGGAAATAAAATTAAAATTCATTCATAAAATATTTGAAAAGACATAATTATATTAGGTGAAATTAGTTAAATGGATACGATTAAACCTTGTGAGTTATTTACATTCCTAATTGGCATAGTTAATTAATTGAATTATTTACCATTTTTAAAAATGGTAAATAATTCATTCACCAGTGTTATTTAAGGTTATACAATCAGTAAATTGGCTAACCATTTACGACGCTAATAGCCAAGTTAGAATATAAAAAATGAAGACGAGCTACACCTAACTATAATTTGAACATTTTTTATTTGATTCTACGTAATGAAGTTTATATGCCTAAAAAATAGAGATTATAAGTAGGGGGTTGATAAATTTTTGTAATGTCTAGTTTACCCATTATTGTAATGTCTTAGCTAATAACACTATACAATCCGAGCTTGGTCCTTGTTTAAACTACATATCGACTGACTTGGTTCTTCTGTAAGTTATTTTTTTGTTTAATATAATTTGCTTTTGGTTGGATTAAAAAATAAGAATAATACTAAATTTAGTTCTCCGAGGCATGACTACCATTATTAAAATCAGAGAATTACAAGCCCTTCTTCTCTCTCACCCTTCAATGTCACAACTTGCACTAAATATGGAAAACTTAACGCAATGCAGCACAATGCGCAACTCAGAGACCCCATAAATCAAATCATGTTCCACATGGATCATATGCTAGCACATGACCAGCTTCTTTCACTCTGTGCCTCTAGTCAAGTTGACCCTGCACCAGATCTAAGCTCATCTTCTTGCAAATGTTTTATATATCAAAGTGCGTCTTCAATTCACAAGTCATTGTGACAGTTCAACCTCCACAGTATATATATGTTTGATTAAGTTACAAGGATATTTGAGACACATCTATATGAGATCTGAGTAATGAAGAGCCAATGAGGAAGTTCAACAAGTAGCATATGCTGGTTGAACTGCTTTGATGTGTACGTTTTGGCTTGTGTGCAGGTCTGGTCTTGCAGGGGGGACAGCCAACATGGGATCAGCTTTGTTTTCGGCCACCGCCCATCCCTTCAATTGTCATGGCTTTTGCGAGGAATGCCCATACATCCTGAGACAAATTTGTCAATTTAGAAACCCCATGTTCTTTCTTTTCGTACTCTTGTTTCATGCCTACTCTGCTGCCCTCTCCGCTTAGCTCTTACTGCTATAATAATAGACCCTTCACTCAACCCACCAGCCCCAACGTGACTGTGTCGCTTACAATCTCACTCTTCTCCTATTTAGCCTATCCTTCGCAGCTCTCAAGCACAGAGAAAACCCAGAAAGAAAAGACAGTTTGGCTCATCTTTTCCTCCGATCCCACATTTTTCTCTACTTAAAAATACAGAGTCCATGCACTACTGCTTGTCTACATTTCTCCAACAGTAGTAGTGTACTAGAACAAGTTGTGTGCTGAGTGAGAACCAAACAGCATCCTCTTAGCTTCTCTCTGATTTGATCATCCAATTTCCAGACATGTCCAGTAGGAGAACTCGCTCAAGGCAGGACAGATCAGTCAGGATATCAGATGAGCAGATTGCAGACCTTGTCAACAAGCTGCAAGCCCTGCTTCCTGATGTTGGTGAAAGAAGGCCAGTCTCCAAGGTACATTGTCACATTGCAAGGGCACTTCCTGTAGAACATTACTGTTTACAAACTAGTTATACGTGTGCATTGTTGTTGATAGGCATCGGCGTCTAGGGTGTTGGGAGAGACATGCAACTATATCAGGAGCTTGCACAGAGAGGTGGAGGACTTGAGCGAAAGGCTGGCGGAGTTACTGGCTTCATCTGACTCAGACCAAGCTGCCATTATCAGGAGTTTGCTGCAACAATGACAACGTTTTGATGGCTTATGAGTTAACAAGGCTTCCTCCTAATAACCCATATGTTTGATCATTGGCAACACTTATCTTTGCTAGTAGTATGCTACATTTTGTGTTGTTATTATTATAGTTATTACTAATTAATATTGAAGGTGAATGTGAGCAACTAGACATATATGTTGCTTGCTATAAAAAACTAAATATATGTGTATGAGGTACTGTACTCTGATCAGATTTTGATACTTGATGTTACTGACGGCCTGGTTGAGTAAAGAGTCTTTGAATCTCTGTGACCGTGGCATTCTCATGAACAAAATTGTCTCCCTTCCCTTGGAGGTGGTGTGGACTGTGGAAATAGAAGTTCGGTTGATTGAATAGTACATGGTAAAATCAGACATACTGGTGTTCTGCTAATGAATACGGGAAATCAAATAGTAATTTACTTATTCAACGTTCTACAGGTAGAGGAGGTGAACATGGACTAAAAATTTGGTTTTTTTAAAATGTGTTCACGAAAAGTGGGCCCTTTAAATTAGTCTCTTAGGAGACATCTTGTAAAACCACAAAATTTCGGACAGGCATTTCTCCCAGCGGTGCCACGGACGTGGCCAGTTCTTGTCCGTGCCCTCCGAGTCATGTCCGCAAAAGTCTGTGCCGTTAACATGGACGTACACGACATAAATACGGATCACATAACTAATATGAACCATAAAATTAATATAAATTTTAAAAATTTAAGCTCAAAAATAAATAAAAAATGATGTATTTTACATAAATATAAATTCACTAATTTGTTTTAAATAGATCTACATTATATACTTTCAAATTTTACATGGTAACCCTAAGACACACTCCTTGTCTTTCACTAAACATTTAGAATTTCTAATACAATTGATAAATCAACAAAATATTCTTAATTATATAAAAAAATTTATTTAAAAATATAAAATCAACCTTGAGGCAAACAATTTTTATTTTTTTCTACACACTTATGATTTATGATAAAATTGTCAAAAGTATATACCGCATCCCTTAGTTCGAGTCAAAGCATGTCCACCACGGTGCACCAGTTGTTGAAGTTGGGACCATCACCTAGTGGTGCAACTCATCACTAACTCCGTGTAGGCTTGGTCGCTTACCTGATTTAGGAGCACGTATCATGGAACCAAATGGAGGGTGTTGCGGGTGGCTCTCCATAAATACTTCCACTCGATGTAGTAAGGCTGAGGGGGAGAAAAAATTTTGAGGGCGTGCAGCTTCGGAGCTTGAAGACCTGTTGCTCGTTTGCTAGAATTCCATCGCTTCACCGCCAAGCCGTTGATGGGTTTGTCGCAGCTGGTTGGAGCTTTCGTCGCCGCGACGTGGAGCCCTTCCCCGCTTTGCCGTCATGTTTCTATGAAGAACTTTGCCTCACCATTGCCTGCTGCTCTATTGTTGTGAGGAAGGCCGTCACCTCACTGCTGTTTGTTGCCATGAAGTGCCCCCTCCCGTCACCATGCTGACGTGAAGCCTTCCCCCATCCCTTTGCGTTGTTGGATACAACCCCTGATCGAAGTGGACTTCGCCAAAGGAGTGCTGCCGCATAAAGTTTTGTTAAGAGGAGAACAAACACTGCTACTACCTCATTAGAGTCGTGCTGTCGTGGGACACCGAGGTCTTGCTTTCACCCAAAGAGGTCTCTCTACCTTGCTCCATCATGCTGCTGGTTTCAACTCGCACAACTCTTGCCAGTCCTCGATTGACATCTCTATAGAGGATTGCTAAAGCACTGCCCGATCACTGACCTTACCAAAGAGAGAAGTTCCATTCTTAAATGGCTTGCCAAAACAAGTCGCCGATCATTGCCTTGCCATGTAAAGTGCTGTCGAAGCCGCTCTACCTCTCTAAGAAGTGCTAGTTGTTTGGAAGCCCATCATATAAATTTAAATACATATAATAAAATATAAATAAAATAAAGTTTATTTTAACAGCCAACATGTGGGATAAGAGCCGCCACTCGCTCTGATTTCTAATTTTTACGACTTATCATTTTTGTTCCTTAAAAATACAGTAATTTTTTTATGTTGAAGATAAGATATAGTATTTCTAAGTTTTTTTATTATCTTAAATTAATTAATAAAATAAATATTAAGAGATATTATTTAATTAATTTGATATTAAGTCAAAATTAATCTTTTTGATTGATTTAACCGTCCACGCCTACGCCAACGTTTATTTAGTGAGTCTACCTTTGCGGGTGTCCACAAAACACGCCCTCACCCACCACTGCCACCGTCGCGGAGCGTTGCCGTTTGAAGCCCAACAGTTGCAGCCGCCACAATTGAGAAGAAAAGTAGTTGATCATCTCGAAGCATTGTCCAGGGATCCTAGTCGTGCTGATCTGTTTGGGGACTTGGAGTCGCAGCTGCCTGCAGGGCTGCTGCTGGAGTGCGTTCACACCAAAGAGAGAAGGTCCTCTCCTCTTAGTTGTTGTCCCGCCAACGAGTCCGCAAAGCACCGCTTCTGTGTTGCTGTACTTCGCCCTACCAGGGAGAAGGCCCTCTCACTATTGCCGGCAACATTTGGCTGCGCCGAGAAGATACCAAATAGCCGAAGATCTGCACACCTTCGTCACCCTCTGGTCGCACTCAAAGCCGGAGCCGACTCGTGCCTAAGAGGAAAGTTGGAAGCTTTGCTGTCACGGAGAATCGCTCCCACGAAGTTCTGCTATCAAAGTGAGACGTGGATTAGCTGTTGTTGCACGATCACAGCCGCTTAACGAAGGGAGAAGACATGGTTATTACATTTTAGACGTATATGTAAGTATATAATTGGATCGTATGTTTTAGGCTTAAATTAAATTAAATTAATAAAATTAAGGTTAATGGGCTATTTATTTAAGATAAATATATGGAAATATTATATATTTAAGATAAATATAAATAAATATGTGTAACTATTATTTTTATAATCTCTAATTTAAGATAGGTTAAATTAAAATTATGAAAGATAAGAATAAGTACGGTTATACAAATAAATATAGTTATGGCCTCTAAATTTGTACTGTAATTTTTTTTCTAGTATCCCATCATGTAGGAACTCTAGCTTTGAAAAATTGGTGCTGAATTTAGAAGACCAAAACTTAAAGAAGTCAAAAATCGCTTTGTTATTATGGATTCACGTATACAACCGTTATCAAATGTTATTTTTTTGATGATTTAATTTAAAAAATGTTTTATTGATGATATTTTTATCATATGTATAATTTGGTTAAAGTTAAAGTTTTTATTCAACAAGTAGTATTAGGTCTCTTCATATTAGATCATTAGGATTAATTTGATTTGTGTTTATTTATTTATTTTTTAATGAGACAATCATCCACTTTGGTATTTTATTGAACAAATGGGTGATATTGTTCGTTCATTGATCAAATAATTTCGATTTTTGAGAAGTATTCTTTTATTTATTATTTTTTGTCTATAAGAATAAATTAATATGGTCTTTAACCCATTAGGAGTAACCCTAAATTTTGTATTGTTAGTGGGTAAGGAAAATACAAGAAATTGTACATGAGATATTTGTTCTCAAATCAAGGTCTTTTGGTAAAATATCAAATGAGGAAAACAACGTTATAAAAGGTTATAATTTCAAAAATTTTCAAATAAAGATACATTTATAGCCCTGTTCAGTTTTATGTTATTTGAGATTATAAAATTCAAAATTATGGTTTAGTTATGATTAATATTTTCAAAATTTCATTAAGGGACCACAATATAGCTCGCCTAAGTGGCCTCCCTTTATGGGGATCTAACTTATTTTAAAATATTAGTAGACAGCTGTGGGTACATGATTCATGTGAACATTAACCAGCCTAAAGGAAGGTTAATATTTGGCTGTAATTACACATTCCCTTGTGGCATTAAATATGGAGACACGCATTATCAAAATTCCATGTGGATACACAAATCGGCCCAAAGAAAGGTTTATTATTTGACAAAATTTATTATCTATATTTGATTACTGCACTGAGTAGTACTACTTACAAATTAATATTTCTGTCCAAAGACTAAATATTAATGTTGTGCTAGGTATATATTGATGGGATTAACTATTGTTTGAATTATTAATCTTATTATAGTGCATGTTATTTTGTTCTATGGATTCAGTTAATCAATTTGCTTATATGATTTCTGCCAACATCAATTCAATTCCAATGCTTAAAGATAATTTTAAGGATTGGAAAATAGCATGAATCTTGACCTTGAATTGAGGGACTCGAACAACCTACTTCACTTATGGACAAAAGTTTATTGAGGAAAAATGGGACATTGAGAAGTAGGAACGCTTAAATCGCATAAGTCTCGTGATTATGAAGTGTGGGATTCCTAGAGACCTTTAGGGGGTTGTGTCTGAATCGAAAAGGTTACTACAGCCAGTGAGTTATTTTAAAAATTGAAAAGCATTTTGTAAAAAAATGATAAGGTTGAAACAAGTACGTTTTTGTCGAATTTGATTTCAATGAAGTTTAAAGGTGAAACAAGCATATCAGAGTACATCTTAGAGATGTCAAACATTGCTTCAAAACTCAAGCCACTAAGGTTAGAGTTAGCTGAAGATTGTGCTTGTGCATTTAGTTTTAATTTCTCTTCACACAATTTAGTCAATTCAAGGTCAGTTACAACCGTCAAAGGGAAAATGGACTCTTAGTGAGCTCATTTCTTATTGTAGGTGCAAGAAGAAGAAAGGTTGATGCAAGAACAGGCTGAAAGTACTCACTTGGCTAGTACCTATTAGGACAAAAATACGAAGAAAATCAGGTTTCTTGCTATTTCTTTTATAGTAAACTTGGACATATGAAGAAGGAATGCACTAGGTATCACTTGGTGTGTAAATAAAGGTCCATTTTGTAATTTTGTTTGTTCTGAGGTTAATTTACCTTCTGTGCCAATACACATTTGGTGGCTAGATTTGGGTGCTACTACTCACATTAGTGTCTCAATGCAGGGTTACCTGAGTTGCCGAAAGCCAAATGATGCTGAAAGATTCATCTATGTGGGTGATGACAACTCAGTTAGTTGAAGTAATAGGGATTTTTAGATTATTATTAAAATCAGGATATTATTTAGATTTGAAAGAGACATATGTAGTACCATTTTTTAGACGAAATTTGGTTTCTATTTTTATATTAGACAAATTTTGTTACTCTTGTTCATTTAGAAATAATAAGTTTAGTCTTTTTTTCTAAATTCAAATATTGTGGATATGGGTTCCTTGTCTTTTTATGATAATTTATATTTATTTGATACTATTGTATCTTTTAATGAAACTTTACATGTAGGTTTAAGTGGCATGAAAAGAAAATTAACCAATGAGAATTCTGCTTTACTCTGGCATAAGCATTTAGAATACATTTCTAAACAAAGATTTGCATGACTTATGTCAGATGGAATTCTTGATTCTCTTAATTTATCAAATTTTCAAGTCTGTATTGAGTGTATTAAGGGAAAATAAACAAATATATGGAGACTAGGTACCAATAAATCTTTAAGCATTTTATAACTATTACATACAGACATTTATGGGCCATTTCCTACGACTTCTTGGAATAGTTAATAATATTTCTATTACGTTCATAGACGATTATTATCATTATGATTACCTTTATCTCATTCATGAGAAGTCTCAAGCATTGGACGTGTTTAAAGAATATAAGGCTAAAGTGAGAACCAACTTGACAAAACTATTAAGGCTATCAGATCCGATTGTGGTGGTGAATACTATGGCAGATATGATGAATCAGGTGTACAACGTCCAAGAACATTTACCAAATTCCAAGAAGAGTGCAGAATCGTTCTACAATATACAATGTCAGGTACCCTAACATGAATGGTGTTGCTGAGAGACGAAACCGAATATTAAAGACATGGTAAGAAGTATGATTGCTCATACTACTTTACCTGATTCACTCTGGGTGAGGAACTAAAGACAATAACATATCTTCTTAATAGAGTACCAACTAAGGCAATAGTTAAGACCCCTTATGAATTATAGATTGGGAAAAAAACCAATATTAAGCATTTACACATTTGGGGTTATCTAGCTGAGGTAAGGTCTTATAGGCCAAGTAAAAGAAAACTGGATTTAAGAACAGTTAGCAGCTATTTTGTTCAGTACTCTGAATAATCAAGTGGGTATAAGTTTTATGATCCCACAATATGACCATTCTTTGATATGGGAAATGCCCAGTTATTTAAGGATGTTGAGTTTTGAGGGGGAAATAAAGTTAGAGACTTTGTCTTTAAAAGAGAATTTGATTCTCTTCCCATGATTGTTCTTGACAATAATCAGGATCAGCATCATATTCTTGATGTTGTTTAAGAAACAACACTAAAATTACAAGACAATGCCAAGAATCTCCCTAATCAAGTTATATCTGAATAGCAAACTCAACAACCTCAAGAGCAAATGCCATTGAGGAGATCTATAAGAGAAAAGAGAAATATAATTTTAGATGATTATATCATCTTTCTCCATGAACATGAGGATAACATTAGAATGGTGGAAGACGATCCAATCAACATTCATCAAGCCATTAAGAGTTCTAATTCTCAAAAATAGATTGATGCCATGAATGAAGAGATGAAGTCCATGAAAGCTAATGACGTTTGAGATCTTATTCCATTACCTAAAGGTGCGAAACCTATTGGTTGTAGATGGATATTTAAAACCAAGAGGGATTCGAAAGGTGATTTAGAAAGACGTAAGACTCATCTTGTTGTAAAGGGCTTTAATAAAAGGAAGGCATCGATCATAATGAGACTTTTTCTCCAGTTTCATTGAAGGACTCATTAATAATAATTATGGTATTAGTGGCACACTTTGACCTTGAGTTACATCAAATGGATGTAAATACTGTGTTTGTAAATAGTGACATTGATGAAACAATTTATATGATGCAACCAGAAAACTTTGTTTCGGGAGATTCAAAGAATATGGTTTGTAAATTAAAAATCCATCTATGGACTTAAGCAGGCTTCTCATTAATGCTATCACAAATTTCATCAAGTGAGTTTCTCGTTTGATTTTGAGATGACTGTTATTGATGATTGTATATACCATAAGTTTAGTGGGAGTAAGTATATTTTTCTAATTTTATATGTTGATGATATATTTCTTGCCATTAATGATATAAGTTTCTTACACAACACCAAGATATTTTTATCAAAGAAATATAAAATGAAAGATCTTGAAAATGAGTCTTTTATATTAGGAATTCAAATGCCTTGATGTAAACTTGGATTAAAAAAAGACTTATATAGAAAAAGTGTTTAAGAGACTTGGCATGCAAGGTTGTAAATCAGGAGATACCTCTATTTTTAAAGAGACAAATTCAGTCTTAATTAATGCCCTAAAAATAAAATAGAAGGAAAGGAAATGCAAAAGATTCCTTATGCTTCAGCAGTGGCAAGTCTTATATATGCTCAACTATTATACACGTCTAGATATTGTGTATATTGTTGGAATGTTGGGCAGATATTTAAGTAATCCAGGATTTTATCATTGGAAAGCAGCCAAAAGAGTAATGAGATATCTTCAGAGAACAAAATATTACATGCTTACATATCGGAAGTCAGATCAACTTGAGATTATTAGGTATTCTGATTCTGATTTTCCTGAATGTCAAGATAGTCATCGATCCACTTCTGGTTATGTATACCTACTTGCTGGAGGAGCTATTTCTTAGAAGAGTGTTAAGCAGACATTCATAACTTCTTCCACCATGACACCTGAATTCATAGCTTGTTATGAGGCATCCAATCATAGAATATGGTTGCAAAATTTATCACAGGGTTGTGCATTATTGATAATATTGAAAGACTACTTAAGTTATTTTGTGACAATTAGTCTGCAGTATTACATTCAAATAACAACAGGAGCTCATCTAAATCAAAACATATAGAGATCAAATTCCTTGTTGTGAAAGAAAGAGTTTAGAGTGATAAAGTTTCGGCAAAGTTTTTATAGAGCATATTGGAACAAACTCCATAGTTGCGAATCCACTTACTAAAAATTTACCGCCCAAGGTCTTTTATGAGCATGTTGCTCATGTGGGAGTTAGATCATTTGATGATATATTACTTTAGTAAGAGTTTGTATTGAATTGCAATATTTGGTTTATGTTTCACTCTATTTTGATGATCTCATTAAGTTAGACCAGTTGAAAATAGACATGTTTAGATCAAATTACATGTAATTTTTATGCTACACATCCATACTTGATCTATGTCTTTTAATTATGTTAATGTATGTGACCATGGATGGATTTAATTACGATATATATAATAAAAGTCACATTGATCCTATGTTAATATAATTATGTTAGACCAGTTGAAAATAGACATGTTTAAATCAAATTACATTTAATTTTTATATTACACATTCATACTTGATCTATGTCATTTAATTATGTTCATTTATGTGACCAGGGATAGATTTAGTTATGATATATATAACAAAAGTCACATTGATCCTATGTTAACATAATTAATGGACGAGATTGTTATTTTAGAATAATAGCGTATGTTATTTTGGAACTTATAAGGTAATATATAATTATCTATATATATATATATATATATATATATATATATATTCCAAGTGAGAAATTGTTAGATTTTGGACACATATATACAAGTATATAATTATATCATGTGATATTAATAAGGCTTGTGCCTAAATTAAATTGATCTAATAAAGTTAAAGTTAATAGGTCATTAATATTTAAGATAAATATGTGGAGATACCATATATTTAAGATAAGTATAGATAAATATGTATAGATTACCGTTTTCGTAATCTTTAATTTATGTTGGGTTAAATTGAAATTATGAAAGATAAGGATAAGTACGGTTATACGAATAAATACAGTTATGAGCCCGAATTCGCACAGTAAGTTTTTTTTTTTTTAATATCTCATCGTCCAAGAACTTTAGCTTTATAGAACTAATGTTGAATTTAAAAGATCAAAACTTAAAGAAGTTAAGAATCGTTTTGTTATTATGAATTGCTTCCGTTATTAAATTTTACTTTGTTAATAATTTAATTTAAAAAATATTTTATTAATGATATTTTTATTATTTGGATGAAATCGCTAAAATTAAAATTTTTATTCAACAACGGTTGCACTGGGAGATTTGCGCTCGAGTTGCCGTGCCAAAGAACAAGTTGTTGCCTCGGTAGAGCTGTTTCGGCCCTATCGTGCCGTTCTGTCTCGCTGCCACAAATTGCTGTGGAGCTGAAGAGATATTTAGAAACGTCGACCCTCCGTCAGAGAGTTGCTGCTTCTTGCTGTAGTCGGAGAAGCCTACTTTCGCCAGAAAATGGAAACAAATTTGCGGCCGGAACAAGAGATAAATGACAAGCAGCTTACTTTCTAGCAACTTCTCGGTCAATCGGAACCACTGTTGGCAGTCCCACCCTTGCCATTGGATTCACAAAATAGCATTCTATAAGGATCACCCAAGCCCTGTTGCTGCTTGCACATTGAATCGCTAGAAAATTTGACCCAAATCTTTTTTAAAAAAAGAAGAAAAGAG